>JAJOZX010008780.1:15000-186107 GCA_023014485.1 Bathynomus jamesi
GCCAACTAATAGGCAGGTCTTACTATGTCTGTTAGCAAACCTTCGGGATATGCATTGGGACCAGGCTTTATCTGCCACCATTGACAATGTGCTTTTGCATTACCAGAAGGCGAATGTCCCGACCATTACAGGCAGGAACAATATTGGCCGAGTGATTAAAACTTACTATGACAAAGACTACATGATGCTTATGAAAAAGAATGAGGATAGAAGACGGGCTGATGATCCTGGAATTATGAAGTTTAAATCAGAATTGAGCCTAACGATGAAATTTTATAAGAACACAGTGTTGAAAGACATGGCGGCTGCGAAAAAGGGGAAAACTCAGGCCGAACAAGATGCCATCGATACTGACATACTCTTATGAAAAGCATGCTAAGTGACAGAGTAGCTACCTACTCTGGGGTAAACAAAGTACTCACAGAAAAGGTTCAGAAGCGACAGAAAAGGCAGATGCGAGAAGAGAAGCAACAAGAGAGAGAGCAATGTGATCAGGCTGATATTGATTCACCTATTAGCTCTGATGAGGATGATGACATTCATGAGGCTAGCACTGCTGAACCAAAGAGAAAACATCGGAGAACAGTGAAAGAGGGAGTTTCAATTTTTGTGCCCCATGATATTCTGAAGTCGGCAGAACTTGTTTCATGCCGTGTTCGAAACAACATCTCGCCGACCCAGCTGAGTGCAATTGTGTACTCCATTGTATCTGCATGTGGTGGAGATACATCAAAGCTGAGTCTAAATGCAAGGACGGCCCACCGATACCGAGCTTCCATCGTGTCAGAAATAAGTTTAAAAATCATGGATGAATGGCAACCATCAGACAAAGTACTGGTGCACTGGGATGGTAAACTTATGGACACACTGGATTCCAAAGGCACTGATGACCGCCTGCCCATTCTTGTGTCTGGTGTCAATGGCACAAAGCTTCTTGGAGTCCCACCTCTTCCGCATTTGACTCAAAAAGCTGGCCTGGTTCAAGGAGACTTGATATCAACAGCAACCAAACAACTTCTGGTTGATTGGGAGTGTGAACAGAATGTCATTGGTATGGTTTTCGACAACTTCATCCAATACAGGTAAACCTATTTCAAACATCAGCGTGAATTTATCACGACATTAATATCAAAATACATTGAATGATTTAACAGAAATCTGCAAAAAGCACGTGCCTGAAATGGTGGCCTTAAACTACAATTACATTTTTTTTTCAGGACAAAAAACAGCTGCTTGCGTCTCCCTCCAAAAGGAATTAGAGCGTGCCGTATTTTGGTGCGCCTGTCGCAGGCATGTGGGCGAAGTCATCCTAGGTGTTTGCTGGGATTGCTTGAAAGTGGAGGGCTCTTCAAGTCCAAACATAATGGTTTTCCAGAGGTGAGTCATAAGCTTTACAAAATAACAAGGAATATTATTATCTAATGAACAAATTTAGTGGAATTTCTTTTATTAGACATAAGATATACTAACACCAAGCAAATGATCGATCATATCAATCTTAATACCCCTAAAACAATATTATAGATTAGTACGAAATACAATAATCCCAATAATTGCATTTCTAGGTTCAAGAACCATTTCTCTCAACTGGCGTACAATGAAAAAAAGAAATACTACTACCCCGCAATGCCTGGAGTGTTTGAGGAGCGCCAGCAGGAGATGGCTGACTTCTTCCTTGAATCTCTAGCCCAACCATTTACACGTGGCGACTACAAGGAGCTGGTAGAGCGTTGTCTGCTGCTTGTAACTAAAGGATCCGTGCCAGTGAACTTCATAATGGTCTACCCCGGCGCACTTCACAAAGCAAGGTGGATGGCTAAACTGCTCTATACCCTCAAGATTGTTCTTTTGTCAGGCCAGATCAAAGAGCAGTTTCCCAAAGCCGAGGTTGTGACTAAAAGTCAAATCAGCAAGTTAGAACGGTTTGCTGTGTTCACAGTCGCTGTTTATGTCCCATGGTGGATTGTTTGCCCCGTTCCAGCACGTGCGCCACTAAATGACTTGAATTTGGTCGAAACCTTGCCTGAATTTGCCCCATATGACGCCACAATAGTTGACAAAGCACGTATGGCACTCGGTAGACACACTTGGTACCTAACTGAGGAGTTGGCCCCACTGGCTTTGTTCTCGTCCCAAGTACAAGAAAGGACAAAAGAGATGAGGAAGGCCCTTCTTTGCCATGAAGGCACTGAAGTTACTAAGAGAGTGGGGCTCAATCATGGGGGCTATGGAAAGCCATATCTTCCCCCTGTCCCAGAAAGTGGCACTGCCCTGGTGGACCTAATTGGGCCTGACTCAAGCCGGTTCTTCACCATTTTAGGCATGCCCTATCAGTTTCTCCACAGTCCAGCCAGTGAATGGGCGGATCATGACGACTACCTGAACATGAAACGGGTTGTGGACAAGCTTCAGGTCGTCAATGAGGCTGCAGAGCGTGGTGTAAAACTTTGCCATGACTTTCTTAATGTTGCCAGGGATGAGGAGCGCTTTCAAGAAGTCCTTCAAGTAGTTGAAAATGACAGACTCCGCGTTCCTAATCAGCGCAAATGATCATCTGTTTCCGAACAGAAATCATGGTTTCTTGCTCTAGAGAAATAATACCTTGCGAATATATGATAAAACCCCTTAATGTACCATGAGAGAATAAGAATGATTAACTTTTTTGTGTTAGTGATAACAGCTTTTAACCCTTCGGATGCGCAATTCCTGACCGTGTACTTTCCACCTGTGCGCAAAAAAATCAGGAAATTTACCCATTTGTTAACGTAAAATAAATCAAGTCAAGCACCATTTTGTTAAATTATTTTTGTTTCCCTTAATAAATAAAGATTTTCTCTACAAACTAAACATTTTCTCTTACAAAATAAACAGAATTTAGTGGGTAACTTGGGAATATGGTTGAGTAGAATTTTATGAAAATTTACACGTTTTCAAGCGTTTATGTTCAGTCTTGCATGAGAAATTGGGGGAATGAAACGTGCAAATGATCCACTAGGACATTCTGGAGCGATTGTAAAGACACTTTTAGCTAAATATTTGAATAAAGGCCACATTCTGTATACTGACAACTGGTATACGAGCCCATTACTATGCAAATATCTGCATGTAAATAAAACAGGATCTTGTGGAACTGTAAAAGTAAATAGAAAAAACATGCCCAAGTTTCACCCAAGTAAAAAGGAGAGTGCCATCTGATGGAATCAAAACCTTTATTAGCACTAAAATGGACTGATAAAAGAGATGTGCATATGCTAACAAACAATTCACAGTGGAAGCATGATTGACTCAGGAAAGGTTGATCGTCGAACAAACGAAATAAAATTCAAACCAGATGCTGTTGTGGACTATAACAAAAATATGCATCTGGTGGACAAATCTGATATGCAAATTAGCAGCGTAGAATGCGTTAGGAAAACTGTGAAGTGGTATAAGAAGGTATTCTTTCATCTTTTGGATATTTCTCTTTACAATTCCTTTGTACTCTACAAAAAAACTACGAAAAAGCAGATTTCAATGAGAGAATTCAATCTTACATTAGTCTCTCACTACTCACGAAGTATGCTCAAATAACATCCCCACATCCTGGAAGACAAAGTGTGAGACCAAATGCTCCTGACAGACTTCTCTCAGCTAATTACATTGAAAAGCATCACCTGGAACAAGTTCCACCAACACCATCTCGACCTGTAGGTCAACGACAATGTCATGTATGCTCACATACAACACAAGAGAAAAACATGTTAGAAAAGTTTCTACTTGGTGTCCGGAATGCAAAGTTGCATTGTGCCTTGAGTGCTTTGTTCTCTACCACACCTGTGCCAACTACTAAATACTAAATTCAGTAAAAGTGTAAAACAATGTTGTAAATAAGTATAATGGAAAGTGTAGATTTATCAAAATAATATTTATTTCATGAACAATTATTTTCCAAAAGGACAATTATTTTATAAGGAGTTATTTTTGAAAAGGAATAAAAAATTATTTTTCAAGAGGACAAATAAAATGTATATTCTTCAAAACTCAAATGTAAGTATAATACTTGCTCGTTTGTGTACATGTGCGCATATGCATACATGCATGTGTGTGTGTGTGTGTGTGTGTGTGTGTGTGTGTGTGTGTGTGTGTTGCGGATGGTTTATGAATATATCTGAGTCATAGATTCTTCAAAACTCAAATGTAAGCATAATACTTGCTTGTTTATGTGTACATGTGTGCATATGTGTACATGTGTGCATATGTGTACATGCATGCATGTGTGTATGTGTGTATGTTTGTTGCGGATGGTTTATGAATATATCTGAGTCATCAATAGCATTAAAATGCAAAATCATTTATTTTTATTGGGATTTTGTGCGAAAACATAAAAAAAATAACGCGATCATCATATGATGCTGGGAGCATTCTTCCGACAAACTTCCTGAGCATCATATGAGGATGGGAGCAGCGTAAGTGTTAATTAAGACAGGCAAATGATTTGTGTTAATATCCCTTATGATGGTTGTGTAATCTCATATATAGGCACGTATACCGTATAAGCAAAATCGCTATTTTTCAAATTGCTGGTGCTCACTCAAATATGCATGAATCTTCAAAAAATTGCACGTGGGTATTTTTTATATCAATATGCAACACCAAAATTTTGAACAGCATTGTAGGACAAAGTTGGGGCAACTGTCACACCCTAACCAATACCACTTCAATTTTGCTGAAAATTGGTACATGGGTTGGTTTTAGGACAATTACAATTTCTGTAGTTTCAGATCAATTGGACCCATAGGTCATGAGTTATGACTGAGGTCATTTTGAAGACTTAAAATGGTCATAGACCCATAAAACTATATATATTTGGAATCAGCATGTTCTGTGGATTCCAAGAATGGCATAATTAGGTTGTATACAAATAAAATATTTGCCCTTTAAAATAAATGTTGGTCAATATTTGACCTCTGACACACCAATTTACAGAAAAGTAATAAATGAATATTTTGTTCCTTTAACATTTCTCTATCAATAAGTTAAGAAAAAGTGGTGTTTGTAGTGCATTATCTAGGTCAAAAATTAGTTTGAGTAGCACCATATATCAAGTTCAGGGCCTAATTTCCTTCTTTTTATGAATATAATTCACACAATCTATAGGGTAAAGCCTAGAGTATAGAACTTGTCTACTAGCTTGATTGACACTTCTTTCATTTCATCTCAACCAGGAGACTCATCAGATGACTTATTGGCAGTCATTATGAGGGCAGTGCCCCTTTATTGAAAAAGTACAGGTATATAGTAATCAGGGCTGTGGAGTCGGCACAAAAAACCGACTCCGACTCAATTTTTTGTCTATCCGACTCTGAAGGTATATTAATTCTAAATCTGCTATGATGATAATTACACAAGAAGGATTTCATCACCACCATGTGAATCATCAGGCTACTTTTTAAACCCATAACCTGCAAAGTTTGAGTTTAATGGTTGTAGTGATGCCATTATGGCTTTTTTATTTTTTATTTATGAAAAAACAAAATTCATTGAGCATAAAACAAAACAAAAATTAAATTTAAGACTGACAAAATAAAAATTTCATTAAATGCAATCAAAAATATAAAAGTATTCCTGCAAAATTTATTAAACTAAGGCCAAGGGTGAAAATCTAAAATTTACGAATAACTTGTTCTTAGGAACAAAATTGCTTCTGCAAGATCCTCTTTCATTGAAGCCCTTAAATCTGATTTCATTATTTTCAGTGCGGAAAACAGTCTCTCCACACTGACCAGAGTGGGTGGCATGGCTGTTACTATCATAGCTGTATCTCTTAAAATCTCTGGATATGCGGGATGACTTCTTGTATGTCAGTTTAGATGAGCAATCATATTTTTCCACTTCTTTTAGGCCATCAAAAAAATCTTATTTAAATTATATTAGTTTAACATCAAAAGGTTGCCTATGCACGTTTAAGTGGTGATGCTTTGCTTTTGAGCATTCAATTTTATCTAAATATTCTTCATCATTCGAAGAGGATGAGAGGGACTTACTACTCATATCTTCATCCTGTGGTTCAGGATTTCAGGTAATAGCCCTTTTATGCGAATTGCAACCTTGCAGAGGGCCTCTTTTGTTTTAGCAATTTGTTCTTCAGTCAACAAAATTTGATTCATTGGATCTATGTAGACAGCAGCTAATAAGATCTCATTTTCCAGTAGCTGACCCTCTCTTTTCTTCATTGAGGATACAATTCCATCGGCAATTAATCCTCCAGTTTGGGATAGACGAAATAATAAATTTTTCCATTCCCACAGGAATGTACCAGGAGTTAAATCCTCTGCTTGCAACTTTTTGGTGACAGTATAAGGGTGAGCAAGCAGAACTTCTAATTGTATAACCTCCCTCCATTGAATTTCAGTTAGTGAAACATTGGGATTATCAATGTCTTCTAGGAAGGGTTTTAGATCACGCAAACACTTAATCATCATATATGTGCTCCCCCAGTATGTCGCTTGGTCCAAAATAGCTCCCTTTTCCGCACGTCTCTGGATAATAGCATCAATTTTAGAGGTCCTGGCTGCAGTGGCTACTTGCCTCAACTTGCTTATCAGAGTAGCTGCATGGCGATCTTTCAATCCATCTCTTATTGCTAGCTGCAATGTATGTACAAGACAATGCATATGTTGGATTAGAAAGAGCTTAGATGCTTCTTCAACAATATCATCTAAAATTTCATCGCTCTGTTCTGTTTGTGCTGTTTGAGAATCAGTTTCAGGAATGTCATCTTCATTAGCCACTTTTTCTTCATCAACTTTATTCAGCTTTTCTATCATGCTTAGCATGTTTGAAGCATTATCTGTGACAATACATAGAATCTGCTCTTTCTTAATTACACAGTCTTGTAAAACTTTCTCCACTAACTTCTGAAGATAGTCACTGTCATGATGCGCCTCGGTGTCCTTTACTCCCAATGTCTGAGTTACCATTTTATTGTTTTCATCAACAAATCTAGCATTGATGGCAAAATAGTTAACTCTATGATGCGTGGCTGCATCCATTTTAATAAACATGAAGCATCCCTTAAGAGTTCTTCGAAGTTCTTCCTTTTTATTTTTGGCTTCTTCAACTATAATTTTTCTGATACTTTGTCTTTCCAGAGAAACTCAAAGTTTCTTGGCCATTTCTCCAATTAGGCCTAGAAAGGCTGGTTGTGAAAATAAAGATAAGGCTACACCATTTCTTACCACCAGTTCGATGATGTGCTTCTTGAACTTTTCTGTACGGTAGTCATTATTACGGTAACTTTATCTGTAGTAAAGAATCTTGTAAGTGGTGCTTGTTGTTCAGTAGATTTCTGATCTTTTGTTAACTTTGAAGTAGTTGGAAGGTTTTTATTACTATCTTTCTCAATGACAACTTCTAAAATTTTGGGATGGAAACGCTGCAAATGTCTTTTCAAATTCGATGCTCTGGTTGGTGCATTTTTATCAGAGCCAGTAAAACCACTGATTTTTGCTTCACATAGTTTTTCACCATCATCATCATCTATCATACACTGACACAAAATGTTTCCCATCTGTGGTTATTGTAAAATATTCAAAAACTGCAGACTTTGTTAGAAGTGTCTTTGCCATTGTGAAAGGGGTTTTAGACTTGAAAGTTAAAAACTTATGAAATTTAGAAAGAACTCTAAATTAAATAAGCATTAAAAATAAAAAATATCTGAAAAGAAAAAATGAATTAATGGCATTAGTGTCTGAAATGGAAAACATTGTGTTTATTATTTAAGTGGTTTAGCCACCATAGCTGCCAGTGATATCACACAAAAACATATTTTATTAAAATTTATATTGAGGTTGGAGTTGGAGTCAGTACATTTTTACTGACTCCGACTGACTCCAGCAGCACCAAAATTGCTTCCGACTCCGACTCCACAGCCCTGATAGTAATACAACTGAAACAAGTGGTTTCTCATAAAAACAGTAAAAAATACAATTTAGCCTATTTAATTGATATATACATGTTGAGCTCGGCTTATTCAGTGGTGAAATTAAGCAACTGTTAGGAAAAGTATTTAATCTTTTCTATAGGAAAGGTGTACCAAATCCAAGTGAAATCCCCTCCCAATAAGCAAAGCTCAATTTCACCAAGAATGTGATCTGCTGCCACAGGTCAAATGTCTTTTTTCTCTTGGAGTCTATATGAAGTAGTCACTCCAAATGGATTCAGGAATTTGACAACATAGTCCTCATAATCTGGTTCATACCCATGCACAAGCCCAAACCAAAGTCCCCTGGGTCATTCCAAGACAAATCAGGCAAAAATAAAATGAAATTTGTAACCATTCGAACTTGGATTTTTCTCAAATTTGGTATATAAGGTTGTTTTTGTGCAAAAACATGAAATCTCAAGTTTTAGTGCAATCAGAGTAATGGTTCAAAAGTTATGGGACCCCCAATTTTGGGGGTGGGGGCTGGCCCCTTAATGTTTAAGTCCATAACTCAGTCCCTAATTGAGCTAGGAAAAAATTGAAAAACCATTTGAAAGCTCAAATCCTAAAGAATATTTGACTAAGTAATAAAATGCATTTAATCAAATAGTTAAAAAGTTATATGTTTGAAAATTGGGGGGGGGGGGGGGGGCACCCGCTATGATGCAGATATTCAAGATTTTTTTTTTCATTTTGTACTTCAATTACTCTTCCATATGACTTAGTCAATGACTGTGTATTTTTACCTTTAAGGTATGTATTTTTTTGCACTTTATTATAAGATACTTGCTAGCGAAAAGATGACATATTAGCCCAAGTTCAGGAATTGGGCTATACTAACTACTACTATTATTAGCATGAGCCTTTGTTATTAAGGGTTCAGTTTGCCTACTGAGACCACATGATAAACTGCTCATATATGGTATCTGTTTGCCATATTATTTTAGTGCCTTGCCTATATTGGCTGTGCTTGTGTTTGCCTGTTATCATGAAAAATCATTAACATTTAATATTCTTTCTACTTATTACAGGAACTGAAGCTAATATATAAATTTTAAACATGTCTTATCATTTAAATTATCTTAAACAGTGTTGTGACCCTTTTAAGAGACAAGAAAAGAATCTTAAAGGGTTTAAGAAATTTACCATTAAATGTAACAAAAAAAAATCCTGCACTCCTTAATTGGAAAGTTTGTCCAAACTGTTCTGTAAAATTAAATGAACTTGAAGAACCTGATAAATTATTTAATGATGTTTTTGAAACTGAGTCATCTACAAGTACCTCTTCATTTCAAAGCAGTCCAGGAAGTACACATTTGCAAACTGACAATCCTGATGAGATCGGTGATATTGAAATCTGTAGAGAACAAACCAAGAACATTCTTGAAGAAATGGAGATTTCGCCAATAAAATTCCATAAGTAGTGTATGAATTATAATTTGGGGACTTATTTTTAAAAAGTATAGTTATCAGAAAATGCATTATATGATTTTTAAAAATCATCTACACTCTTTACCTTTGTGTATACATTGTTTCATAGGTTATCAAAATGCAGTTTTATCAAACTTGTAAACATAACATTCTTTAACAATTTAGGGAATTGCAAAAAAATAGTTATGTACAATAAATGAATTCTGATTAGTTATTAAATTATGAAAATTTGTTGCTGTAACTTACAGTAAATATAAATTTTGGAAGATGGCTATTTTAAAGAAATTAAAAAAAAATAAAATGGCGCTCTTAGTTCCACCCAGTGGCAAAGGTGTCAAACTTTGAAGTGATATAACTCGAGAACCATAGGTCCAATTATAAAAATTTAAATTGCTATTTTCATCATTTTTCAAGGCTTATTGGCTCCCTCCAACTAAACAAAATCCAAAATGGTGTGGTTTACACCCCTGACTGAATTATAATGGGATGACTCTGCATGAAGAATGTCATACCATACTACTGTGCAAATCTGAAAGCGATAAGACCCTACTTCCTCTGCAAGTGCTTGGTGCTTCAGTCCTGGCTATGGCATCTGTGGCATTGTTTCTGACTTCCAACAGGGCCTCTCTGATGTTGTGGCTCTGGTATTGCACAGCCTCAATGCTCTTAAGCCGGCTCTTCCACCTGGTTTCACTCCAAGACTTGAGTGTTATGTTCACGTGCTTCTTTAGGATTGTCCATCTCTATGTAGCTGCTGCAAAATGGTTGTACAATTTTTGTACATTGCCAAAGAAGCTGATGGCATCTGTGGAAGCTTTAGCTGCATCATCCACTACAAGATTCAGAGTGAGCCCCACATGGAACATAGAGTGCACGACAGTTCTTCTCTAATAACCTTGCCTGAACACCTTTGTTCTTGCCCTTCATGTTCGCTCCAGTCATATGACTGTCCTCTGCATTCATCAAAGTGGATATTCAGTTCATCTAGTCTCTTCAGAATCAGAATTGATAAACCCAGGTCTGTACTTTCTGAAGCCTCAAGAAAGCCCAAGAAGTATTCTTTTATTTCTGGTACTTCACCCATTTTAACAGTTCTGATAATAATCAACATCTGTTCTTGGTGGCTTATGTCTGGAGTGCAGTCTAAAATGAGAGTAATATTTAGCTTGTCTTATTTCTGCAACAATGGCATCCAAGATCTTCCCACTAATGGACCCAATGAGCTCATTTTGAATGATGTTTCCTAGGTAACTTGAATGACTATATTGGCCACATTTGACTCTGCTGATGTGTTGTTTCATCACTGGATCAAATTTGGCAAGCAGCTCAACCTCCTTCAAGAAGTTGCCATTGTCTCAATTGTACAATGTAGAGGAAGACCCCCCTGAAAGATTTCTCTGCCAGTGATTGGATTTTACTTACAAGACATGTGAGAACATCTCACCAGCATCTTCGCTCTACCTACATTAATGACATTTCAGTTTGGTCAATGGTCCTCCCAGTTTTTAGCCGCAGTTCCAGATCCTTCCATGTTGCCATGTTATCTGCATGTTCTGAACTATTTTCATGGCCTTTCAGAAGCAAACCAACATTTATCCATTTTGAAAGTCTATCCATAATTAGTTTGTACAACTTCCTTGAAAACACCTTGCAGCAGAAGCAATAAAGAGCATCATTCCTTCTAGAGTACATCAGCAAGCTTCGCTTTATTTTTTCCCCATTAATTAATGTTCTGTACATGTAATGGTGATGAAAGCTTTTACCATCCTCTCTTTTAAGGTATGTGAAATCTGGACTGATTTGAAATGGTCCTCGAGACACCAGATCTGTCTTCAAGGCATTTGACAGGACAACTGGTCAGTCATACGGATCAAGCGGTGGAGCAGATCTTGGTTCTTGTTGCTCAGTAGAAATGACTGTGTGTGGTGTTTGAAGCTGAACAGAAGATGGGCCACTTGTTTGTTCATCAGGCTCTACTTCTACTGGTGTTTGAGGTTGCATAGAGGATGGTCCTGCTGTTAGCTCATGATGCTCATCAGGCTTTGCTGAGAATGGCTTTTCCAAATATTTCAGTAGTGCTCCTGAGAAGAACATAACATTACATATTCTGTTAGATTTTGCTACAAAACTCTTCCTTATCTTGTTTGATAATTTATCTGTATGAACAGAATTTGAGGTGATGTGATCCATTAAATTTCACATTTCAAAATATTATAAATATTACAGAGACTAGCTTACTCTACACGATTCCTGAGCACTTGCCTAGCTTGATGGTCTACCTAACCTAGTTGCCTGAACTGTAATCATAAGAATATATAAGTAGCACATCTCACCTGTGCTACTGGAAAGCTTCTCCTCCTCTATTTTCTTCTTTTTCCATTTTTCAGCTCCTGATGGATAATGTCATTTCATTTTCCAAGATGCACGGTCACATCTAGTTAACCACAACTTATCTGCTAAATAATAATAATGATGATAATAATGATGACAATGATAATAATAATAATAATAATGTTTTACAATACTAGAAAAATTAAGCATTTAGGAAAGTATAAGCATATAGTGAGAGTAAAGTTAAATAATATAGAAATAAGATCTCACAATAGTTATTTACACATAACGACCAAAATGTTTCGTTTGTTTTATCACATTTGTCTCATACAAAAACTTTAATTAATACGACAATAATAATAATAATAACTAGCTATATTCTATTCTTGCCCACTGAGCTATAACCTGGGAGCCTGTCTAGGGGCCCCCTAGTAGCCACTTAGTCTGCTTATGCCAGCAAATGGCCCTGAACACTATATTATTCCTGACATATGGAAACAAGGTAAAATTATTACACTACTCAAAGCAAACAAAAATCCAACAGAACCAGCTTCCTATAGACACATTACTTTACTATACACAGTTTGCACACCTTCCAAAGTAACAGAAAGACTAATCTTACAAATCACCAACCCCCACACACCACTATATGGCCTACTCAACATGGATTCAGACCTCACCACTCAACCATGACATTACTCACTAACCTCACGCAGCACATTATGGATGGCATCAACTCGAGATGACCAGCTCAATGTACACTATTAGCAACAATAGACATTAGTAAAGCATTTATATTATCCCACGCTTCCCTCTCATAAACAAAATACTCGACACAAACATGCACAATAACACCAAAAGGTGGCTGAGCAACTATCTTTCACGAAGATACTCTCATGTCACATTTAATGGCAAGTCATCCAAAAACAAGCTTTTTCCAAACGGGGTCCCTCAAGGATCTGTTCTCTCACCAACACTGTTCAACTTATGCATGCATGACATTCCAACACCCATAGATAACAAGCTTACCTTATCATCATATGCAGATGACATCACTCTAACATCCACTCTGTACTGAACGGACACATTTCCTGAGCTCTCTGATATTGCATCTACTTTTGTATATTGCTAAGAATTTTGCTTTTGGATAGTTTTGAATTTTATATACTTGCGCTTAAATTCACGTTATTATAGTTAAGTAATTGAATATTAGTGGTTTCTAGCGATTTAGAAGTTTTCATAGCGTGCCGGGCTTAATTTAACTTATACCTGTGATGGTTTAAACTAATTTTTAACTCCGCGATGCCGTCGCAGAGAGCATCATGTGTTAGGTGTAGGGTAAACTGGTGGTATTCGGAATTTAAGGATTATAACGGCAGTCCAATGGCGATTACCAATAGATCAGTTTGTTTCTTTTGCGAGTTCATTGAGGAATTAGTTGACATAAAACACAGTGTACGTGAGGTAGTGGAAAGACTTGCAATGCTTGATAAGGGCAGGGGTAGGGCTACGGTTGATGGAAGCCAAACCAATACTAACGTTGAAGACGTTAGTAATTTGAAGGGTGAGGTGCATAACCTAGTTTCTAGTTTAGGCAGCTTGTCGGGAAGGTTAGATAGAGTTGAGGAAGAGGTTAAAGGTTAGTCTGAGAGTAGTAGATAGTGAGGGATTTAGAGAGGTTAAGGGTGGAGCTAGGCCGCGTACATTAGGTGATAGGAATCCCCCCCCCCCCCCTCCTGTCAAGGTTTCGAACCCTTTCGCCCATTTGGAAAGGGACGTAAATGAGGGGGAAACTATTTTAATCGGGGACTCTTTAGTGTGCCACATGGACAAACAGTTCCTTAAACAGTACCCAACCAAGAGGAGGAGGGTCTGTCTCCCAGGGTCCAGGGTTGACAGAGTTGGAGACGAAGTGGATAGGATTGACATTGCCTCCCGTCACTCAATGTTGGTGACGATGGTAGGAGGCAATGACTCGTATAGGCCCAATACGAGAGTGCCTGACCTTTTGGAGAGATATTGGGGGTTAATTAGGTCCCTGAAGGCGAGGTCAGATAGGTCTTTAGTGGTAGGTATTACCCCTAGGCACAGGTTGGGTCTTAGGATTACGTCAAAAACAATATTTTTGAATAACAAATTAGAAGAGATTTGTGCTGAGGAAAATGTACCCTTCGTAAAACTGTGGTCCGAATTCAGTGATCCTAGCCTTTTTATAAAAGATTGGGGGTGCATTTTAATGAAATAGGTAATGCTAGGCTAGGTAGGTTAATAGACGAAAATGTGCAAAAGCTGTATAGGTCGAAGCCTTCTTTAAACGTTGTGGGTCTGGAACACGGGCCCGACGTGATAAATAGTTTAAAACGCGGGCCCGTGGTAAAAAATAACTTAAACGTCTTTTATTGTAACGCTCGTAGTATTAGAAATAAATTAAATGAATTTAAGGCGATAATTTATTCCAGCAACTATGAAACTTGGTTAAATACCGTGACTCAGGACTTGTTGGGAGAACTTGATATACCGGGTTTTAAACTCTTTACTAATGATAGGTTACATAGGTTTGGTGGAGGCATTTTGCTGTACATTCGTAATTCCCTTAGGGCTATCGAGGTTAAGTTAGATTTTCCTGCAGCAATTCATGCAATGTGTGTTGAAGTTAGGGCGCGTAGTATTAGTTTTAATTTTGTTGTTGTTTATAGACCTCCCGTTCAACCCCTCGATACAGATACTACATTTTACTCACTTCTTGGTAATTTTATTGACAATCAGAATAGTATAATTGTCGGAGACTTTAACTGCCCCAATGTTAATTACAAGAATTTTACTGGTAATGAGGAGGGTTTGAGATTGGTTGAGGTTTATGGATAACTTTTTATGATATTGGTAATAACTGAATTATGTTACCCTATTTCATTTTTAGATAACTGCCTTAGGAAAGACAAGAATAGGTATTATAATAGTGTAACTGTAAAGGAATTTGAGCGTAAAAATATCCTTAGCCTACCATACCATGTAAGTTTTCAATATCATCCAACTTCACTAAAAGCAATTGGTATTAATCTAGTCTAAGTACGAGGCTCCAATAAACCTTAGCCCCCCCGCCCCACCACCCATGGCCTAAACCAGTGGTTCCCAACCTTTTCACCACAAAGGACCCCTTTTATTTTTATTTTTTTCCCCACGGACCCCATGTTTTTGAAAGATTCCATTTACCAAACAAACTGTTTTTATTAACTAATAATTAACTTGTTTTCTCTTTTTCACTATCAAATAAAGGACATAAGAGAGTATGCAATTAAAATACAGCGTATTAAAAAAAGTAGTAATAATTCCAGCCAAGAGCAAGGAAACTTGAAATTTTATCATGGGTAAAAGTATGATTTCCATTGGAGCCTCTCGAAATATTGAAAGCTCATGGACCCCCAGGAGTCCGGGGACCCCAGGTTGGGAACCACTGACCTAAACCATTAGAAGTACAATAAAACTAAACATGGTTTACAAAAGAGAAATTAATCCTACATTTAATGAGAAACAATTAAAACTTGGTGTTCCCACCATGGGCTTCCAAGACAGCCTGAATTCACTTTGGGTAGCTTCCCAAAAGTGGCGTGAATAGATCTTGATTATTACACAAATTTGCTAAAACAGTTTCAATGTGTTGCGTCATTGTATCCTTCGAAAATCGATTTGCTGCAGGTTCTTGAAATAAGAGACATTCAACCTTTTCCTTTATAACTGATCCAATGTGTTCACAGACATTCAGGTCAGGAGAATTTCCTGGCCATTCTTCATTTCCAAAGAAATCGCTCTCATGGTTCCGCAACAACTGTTGAGTGGCTAATGCCTTAAAGCAGGGGGCCTTATCGTGCAGAAGTGTGACATGATCAACATCCATAACAATGTTTGAGTTTCTTAGAAAAGGAATGACATGCTGGGATAGAATAATATCACGAAAATACTGTCCATCCCAACTCTGACCATTTGGCTTCAGCACCCACATGATCATCTTTGCAGTGAACAAAACAAACACACCAACACAGTCTGGACTTTTTAATAATTCACAATAATGTTCATTGTCATCAATTTCATCTGGTATTGTGGCCCACACTCGATCATTTTGCTAGTTAGGCCGATGTGTTACGTAAACAAAAAATTCATCAGACAGCTAAATGCATGAAATCATCCACATCCCAATCTTCAAGATAATGGGCAAACCACATTCTGTCATCGATGTTAAATTGAATTTTTCTTGACTGGAAGTTCATGCCAAGGCTTTAAACCTTGCCTATGACAGTACAGTCGAATGATCTCACCACTAACATCTTTCCTCTCAACACTTTGATCTCTCTAAAAAGTTTAGCACAGCTGTTTTTCTGCTTACACGTACCGCTTTCAGTGATGTCCTTTCTTTCCTGAGAGAGTGGCAAATTTGGTTGTATCCATTTCACATTCATCCAAAGTTTTATTCCAATTTCTTTTGATGAAGTCCTCACTTCTTCGCAACTTTTTAGCAACCCATGAATGTGTTATAAAGGTGGCTCCAGCATCACGAGCTTCCTGAAATGTTATTGCTCATATGCGATCTATCACATGTTGCCTCTCCAAATCACCAATTAATTGAGAAGCCATTATATTATCACTTTATCAGCTAGAGTAATTTTAATACCTACAATAAATAAAGAATTTTATATATTTTTATAATCACTAAAAACTATTTCGATATAAGTAAACATGTCGGCTGCAAATTGGGGGCTAGGGTTTTTTGGAACCCCTTATAATAATACTGTTAAATCACGCTTAATAAAGAATAGCCCGGATAATCTGGTTGGGTGTGTATATTCGATTAGATGTACACAATGTGACTTAGTATATATTGGCCAAAGGGGTAAAATGTTAGATATTCGGGTAAAACAGCATAAATGTGTGTGTGTGTTTAGAACAGCAAATAATTCTAATGCATTGTTTAACCATATGTGTAGATGTAATCATAGTATTAAGTGGGATAGTTCTAAAGCTCTCATTAAAAATATATACTGTATAATCAAAAGGAATATTCTAGAATGTGCATTTATCCAATTTAAAAATAATTTCAATAACAGTGTGGGAATGTATAAAACTGACAATATCCTGTTAAAATACCTTTTACCTCATATTTTTGGTTATCTTGCCTCCACCCTTCATTCCCTGAAGAGATGTACTTCTGAATACACGAAAGGCCTTGGAATAATTTTTCTTTTTTCTTGTGGGTTTGCATCATTCATTCATTTCACGTGTGTAATTATGAAATTCATCCCATATATATATATATATATATATATTAGGGTGGTCCAAATCCATAGGGGGAAATTTCAAAATTGTCTTAGTCTCCACAAGTGTGGTTTTTGTCCATTTAGTGTCCACATGGTCTGTGCAAAATTGCAGCGTGATTGGTGAATATTTAGAGGTCGCCCCACTCTGAATATATATATTATATAATGTACTTTTTCTTCCATAGGTCCAATGGCTCAAACTCGATCAATTCCAAAAGTTTGGCTTCTAGGGATGGCAACTGGAACTTTATCCAAGTCAAGGCTCCCTACATGCCTTGACGCCCTCCTCTTGGGGCAATACCACCACATCAATCAAAAGCAAACCACCACAGACAGTCTGAACCAGGCATGCCAGAGGGTGATTGAAGTCTGGACCCGAGCGCGGATCCCAACTCAACGGATCGACTCCTGTGTCCGTAAGCTTTCAAAGCTTTTAGACCGCTACAAAACACTCAAGAAGCACGGGACCAGGCAACGTGCCAGCGATAGAATGAATGAAGACATCTTCAAAGCGGACATCCAGGAACTGTTTGATATCGCAACCAGTGATGCCATGAGCACAATCGTCAACGTTGAGGACTGAAATTTCCTGTCCATGCAGCGCAAGGACATCAATTCTTGCAGCATGGCTGGCATTGATAAGGAAACGACTACACAAGAGGACAGAAAGCGATCCAGAATGGAGAAGGAAGCCAAGAGGAAGGCAAGGCATGAAGCAACACAGAAAGATTTGGAAGAAGCAGGAGTGTCATCAATTGATCTTTCCTCCTCTTCTTCCCTTTTTTCGTAAGATGACGACGACTATAGACCATCGGTTCCGATTCCTTCTTCGTCTGAAGCTCCGGCACCAAAGCGTCCCAAGAACAAAGTTACAAACATTTTCCAATCTCCAGAAGTCATTGGAGCAATGGATCGCACCAATCTTTCTGACCGGAATGCTGTTTTCGTAACTGGAGCTGTATTACAGGCCGCGGGGCATGATCTGTCTGGGATGACGTGCTCTCGGAGCTCTATTCATCGCTACAGAGAAAGTGGGCGAGAACAGGCAGCTCGAGAAGACCTAGAATCATTCTCTCTAGAAGACCCTGTCCTTCTCCATTGGGACGGAAAGCTTCTCCCCGGCATTGAAGGGAAGAAGACGAATGTGCATCGGATAGCAATCCTTATAACATTCAATGGACAGGAGAAGCTGCTTGGTGTCCCAAAGATGAAACAAGGAACTGGAGAAGCACAGGCCCAGGCATGCCTTCAAACTATGAAATTATGGAACGTGGAACAGCATGTGAGAGGTCTCGTCTTCGATACCACTGCGTCAAACACGGGTTTACATCGCGGAGCCTGTGTCAGGATTGAAGAAGCATTGGGTCACGAGCTAGTTTGGATCGGTTGTCGACATCATATACTTGAAGTCGTACTTGCTGATGTCTTTGCCTCAATATTTGGCTCAACAGGAAGTCCTGAAACAGGCCTTTTTAAGCGATTTCAAAAGGAATGGCCATCTCTCTCCCACGAAGCATTTGTCTCAGCATCGGACAGCTTGTTCGAGAACCCTCAACTCCAAGAGATGAGAAAAGAGATGCTCACTTACTTACCTAACGCTCTTCAGGCAAGCCAACCTCGTGACGACTACAAGGAGTTCCTTGAACTATCTTTGCTCTTCCTGGGGGGAAAGACTGGTGGTCAACTCTTTATCCGAGCTCCGGGTCCCATGCACCACGCGAGATGGATGGCGAAGGCGATTTATGCGCTCAAAATCTACCTCTTTCACTATCAATTCAAGCTCACAGCACGCGAAGAACGAAACGTGACTCAGCTGGCTTTATTTGTCAGTCTGATTTACGTCAAGTACTGGCATGAAGCGCCAATGGGGACACAAGCTCCTCTCAATGATCTCAAAATGCTGCATCTTCTGGAAAAATATCCACACGAGGAGCTGCACAAGCGGCAAGACAGCTCTAAGACGCCACCTGTGGTACTTGTCGGAGCATCTGATTGGACTGGCCTTCTTCGATAATAGGATCGATCCTGATACCAAAAGGAGAATGGTTCAACACCTCCAACATCCCCAAAAGAATGGCTGCCCCCGACGAATCGACATGGCGGAAGCTGGTGTTGAAAATGATGTGGCATCCTTCGTCACGAAAAGGACATTGACCCTCTTTGATGCCTTGAAAGTTGGAGGTAAGGAGGAAGCGCGCCAGTTACTTCAAAAAGATCCACGGGAATGGCCAAATGACAAGAACTACAGGGAACTTAGAGATCGTGCCTTAAAGATGAAAGTCGTCAATGATGCTGCCGAGCGAGGTATTGCTCTCGCACAATGCTACAATGACACTTTGACACGAAACGAGGACCAGAAGCAGTACCTCCTACAACTCGTAGCCACCCACCGAAAACAGATACCAATACCATCCAAGGCGACTCTGATGTAGAAGATACACCCATTATCATGTCCTATTGTCTTACTGTTTTCTTTCATATTCTTTGAGAACCAAAAAAAAATTTAGTTATTCAGTTGTCTATATATTTTCCCAAATTTTCAAAAAGGGGGCAAGTGGGGCAACCCCTAAATATTAACCGAATAACATGAAACTTTGCACAAATACTGTCCACACCAAGAGGCATAAAACCAACCTTGTGGAGAGAACTTAGTCGATGCTTTAACTTTTTGGACCACCCTAATATATACAGTGCCCGCGAAAAGTATCCAATCACCCTTGAAATTTGTATTTTTTACATAAAAAACAATGTTTAAATGTATACTAACCTTATATTAGTATTTTGTCATCTGTCCTTTGGTTTGGATGACTTGTTCTAGACGTTTTGGCATGGATTTAATCAAGTTTTGACAAACTTCCACTGATATTTCCTTGCACCATACCTTTTTGATGGCCTCTTGTAATTTTTCGACTGAGCCAGTGTCGTGGCATTCAACCTTATTTTTTATTATTAGCCACAGATTTTCTATCGGATTGAGATCTGGACTATTACCAGGCCAATCCAAAATATCAAATTTATTGTCAGTAATCCATTTTGTCACTATTTTGGCCCTGTGACATGGTGCACCATCATGCATGTATGTTTTTGTCCTTTGGATTGCCATTGCCATTGCCATTGGAAGTTTATCCTGTAGCATTGCTAAATACCGTGCACCATTCATAGTTGTGTTCTTCGGAAGAAAATATAAGTTTCCACGCCCATAGTAACCGAAACAACCCCAAACCATCACACTTGGAGGGTGTTTCATTGTCTTTAGGGTGTATTTAGGGTCCATCCTATTTGAGCCAATAGGCCGGCGAACCTTTTTTGGACAACTTCTGAATGTCAAAAATGTCGACTCATCGCTAAATAAAACCTTCTTCCAGTCATCAACAGTCCAATGAATGTATTTTTTACAAAATGCGACACGTTTTTTACGCATTTTTTCATTAATGAACGGTTTCTTAGCAGCATGGCGAGATGGTAATCCGAGTTCTTTTTGGAGCCGCTCCTGGATAGTTCGTTCAGAAACACCAGATAACAAATTATTCATATTAAATTTTATTTCTTTCGCAGTTATTGTTGGGTTTTTCAATACTAAACGTTTCATAAGTTTGTCTGTTCGCGAATTTGTTTTTCTCGGTCTGCCAGATCGTTTTTTAGGGACTGGCGTGGTTAGGCCACCATTGTTCTTAGCCCGTGAAACCCATAAATTAACGGTACTTTGGGATATGTTTAATTCCTTAGCTATCTGTCTCTGTGATTTCCCACATGCATGCAAAGCAACAATAGCACCTCGACAATCACTCTTAAGTTGTTTTTTAGCACACATTATATATAAATTTTATTTACACCACTTTCTGTAAAAAAAAAAAAAAAAAATCAAGAAATTTACACAAACAGTGAAATCTGACAAATTTGAGACACAGCCACCCGCAACGAAGGCTACCAGAACACTAATTTGAGAATGCGTTGGATAGCTCTCATATCAGCGAGCAACCTCAAAGTTACCAGATGTCGCTAGAACAAATAGAAAGTGAATTACGTGTCTCTGAATATCAAGGGAAAATATTGTATTTTCTTGAGTGATCGGATACTTTTCGCGGGCACTGTATATATATATATATATATATATATATATATATGTGTGTGTGTGTATGATACACAGACAGTGCATGGAACAAAGAACTCTTCTGGGATAATTATATCCACTATAGTCCGAATAAGTAATGGTAAATGACAAATACCATAGTTTTTCTTTTTCATGATGCTAGCCCGACGTGGGCAATGGGTCACTCACAAAGAGGTCCCATAAATATATTTTCCCTCACCAGCTATCTGCAAAGCAGACAGGATCCAGCTTTGGGACATGGATCTAGGGTTTAAAGCAGCCTAGCCCTGCTACATTTAGAACCTCAATATAAGCAAAAGACTCGCTGCCTTCACGTCAGATTGAATACATCAAAGAAAAAGGGGTAACGGACATGTTATGTGCCTTGAAAAGTGGACGCTCAATTCTGCCAGTTGAGGTTTAAGTTTTGGTTTTTGGCTAAAAATATAATAGTTACCCCTTTTTCTTTGATGTATTCAATCTGACGTGAAGGCAGCGAGTCTTTTGCTTATATTGAGGTTCTAAATGTAGCAGGGCTAAGCTGCTTTAAACCCTAGATCCATGTCCCAAAGCTGGATCCTGTCTGTTTTGCAGATAGTTGGTGAGAGAAGCTATATTTATGGGACCTCTTTGCGAGTGACCTGTTGCCCACGTCAGGCTAGCATCATGAAAAAGAAAAACTATGGTATTTGTCATTTACCATTACTTATTCGGACTATAGTGGATTTAATTATCCCAGAAGAGTTCCTTGTTCCATGCAGTGTCTGTGTGTATCATAAAAAACTCAGGAGACCATTCTGAGTTCATTCCCATATACAGGGTGTTTGAAAACTTTCTGTACAAATTGTAATGGGGGATAGGCAACATCAAGACAAACCCTTTTCGTCTATAAGTGTATGTCCGCTGATGTCACCATTCGGCGCGAGAGGGCACTGCTGCAATTGGCTAAAAGGTGAAGTGGGCTAGACTCGCGCTTGCCACGGGCATTCTTAAATTGGACGTAGTACGCGTAACATGGAGCGCTTCATGACTGCTGAGATGGCCGACATGCATATGGTGTATGGGGCTGCCAATGGAAGAGCTGCTGAGAGGTTGTACCAACAGCGCTTCCCAAACAGACGTGTGCCAAACCACCAAACGTTTGCGCATTTGCATCGGCAACTGCGAGAAACTGGAACATTCCATGCAAACATGCATGACACTGGTCGGGAGAGAAACGTGCGCACTCCTGACATTGAAGAAGAAATCCTACAGCGATTTGAGGACAATCCAAGTGCAAGCACGTGAGGTGTTGCACGTATCCTTGGTGTGAACCACGACCTGGTCTGGAGAGTGTTGCATGAGCAGCAGTTACATCCGTTTCATCGTCAGTGTGTCCAGGCATTACAACCTCAGGATTACCCTCTTCGTGTGGAATTCACACGCTGGTTTCTGCAGCAGACAGTGGTGCAGCCTAATTTTCCGGCTTATGTGTTGTTCTCAGATGAGGCCTGTTTCACACGTGAGTGTGTGTTTAACATGCACAATTCTCACGTGTGGGTGCACGCAAATCCACATGCTACATGGGTTTGTAATGCCTGGACTCTCTGACGATGAAACGGATGTAACTGCTGCTCGTGCAACACACTCCAGACCAGGTCGTGGTTCACACCGAGGATACGTGCAACACCTTGCGTGCTTGCGCTTGGATTGTCCTCAAATCGCCATAGGATTTCTTCTTCCATGTCAGGAGTGCGCACGTTTCTCTCACAACCAGTGTCATGCATGTTTGCATGGAATGTTCCAGTTTCTCGTAGTCGCCGATGCAAATGCGCAAACGTTTGGTGGTTTGGCACACGTCTGTTTGGGAAGCGCTGTTGGTACAACCTCGCAGCAGCTCTTCCGTTTCCATTGGCAATCCCATACACCATATGCATGTCAGCCATCTCAGCAGTTGTGAGAGTATGACATATTATACTGTACAATAGTCAATACATTTATCATATATATATTATATATATTTATTATTTTACGGTGGTCCATAAAATTGAAGTTTTGATTTTTTGTTATTGCCGGGCGGTAACTTGTGAGGATGAATGAGAAAACACCTCTGGCCAATTTTTTCCCAAATCAATCACTTTTTAGGGGTAGCACACAGTACTTCATTTTTGCACTTTTGCACTACCTAGTAGATTTACTTGTATATTATGTTCCAGTTCCAGTAATACATCTTTTCCTTGACAGATTATTGGTGTAGTGTTCATTGGTTGTGTTTAGTGGTTGGATATATGATGACTCAAGTTCGAAGCTCTTGCTTTTATCTCCTTGAAGGAGATAAAGTGAAGGACAAGCTTCTTGGAAGCAAATTACCATCACGTGGAGAAGTATTGTCATGCTTCCTTCATCACCACACTAATCTCAAGAAGGAGTTGAAGGAAAGTGCTCAAGTAGTGTGGGGTCAACTTGAAATATTTTGGAACAAAGCTCAAATCCCGACAAGGGAAAAATACAAAGGAATCCAAAAGATCTTGGACCTTCACCAAGATTGGATCAAAATAAAAAAAGGACGAATGAGGAGGAGCCAGAAGCAGGTGAGTTGGATGATCAATGATAAATAAAATAGTTTCTCGAGAGTATGACATTATACTGTACAATAGTCAATACATTTATCATATATATATATTATATATATATATTATTTATATTTAGGTGTACAACGAAGAGGGATTCAAGGAGACACTTTGGAACCTATTTGATATGGCACATGCTGATGCCTTGTCTCTAATCAAAAACCCAGAAGACAAGGCCTTCTTGCTGGCCCAGCGAGAGCCTGGAAGACGGGGATGCATGGTGGGAGTAGACAGAAAAACAGCAGAAAAAGAAAAACAAGCTGCCCACAGGAAGATGGAGGAGGAGATGCGAAAGAGAAAGGTGAGATTGTTCTTCAAATTCCTACTTTCATTTGATTGCAATGATTAGGTTGTTCGTTAACACTAATTGTCCATTTTCTTCGATTGTATTGCAGGCAGTCAATGAAGGTGCATCAACGTCGTGTACAGCAGTATTGGTGTCCTCAACAGAATCCTCAGTCACTGACGAGTCATCCTCCACCGAAGATGAATGGGCAAAAGGTGGAAAGCGACCTCCAAAACAGGTGAAGTGTGTCAAGAATGTGATAACATCAAATCTAGCTGCTGCCCTAGATCAGACACACACTACGGACAGGATGGCAACCTACATAATAGCAGAGACTGCATTGAGCCTTGGCCACAGCCCAATGAATTTTAACATCACCCGGACCTCCATCAAACAGCAGAGAGAATGACATCGGATCATGATCTGCAGTAGCCTAAAAGCATCCTTTCAGTCCGGTCCTGCAATCATCCACTGGGATGGAAAACTTATTCCAGACCTCCTCAACACCAGAGACCATGCGCATGTGGATCAGCTGCCTGTGCTCATTACCTCCTTTTCGGGTCAATCTCAGCTCCTTGGAGTCCCCAAAATACCAACTGGATCAGGAGAACACCAAGCCAGCGCAGTTTTTGAATTATTGACTGATTGGGGCCTCGAAGAATCTGTCGTGGGGATGTGTTTCAACACCACTGCCTCCAATGCTGGTCGTTTGAATGGAGCGTGTGTGTCATTGGAGCAGAAGTTGAAGAAAGACCTTCTCCATTTTGCCTGCCATCATCACATCATGGAAGTGATGATTGGTGGAGTTTTCACTGCTTGCTATGGCCCAACGAGTGGACCTGATGTTCCATTGTTCAGCAGGTTTCAGAGCAAATGGACCTTCATCGACACAGGAACATACGGCACCGGATGGGATGATGAAGAGGTGCATCAACTCTTGGCCCCCATTAGAGATTGGATTCTCCGCTTTGCTGAGGAAAAACTCTCCTCAAAATCCTTTCGAGATGACTATCAGGAATTCCTCGATCTGTCCATCATTTTCTTGGGAGGGAGCATTGACAACTACACCTTCAAGCGACCTGGCCCCATGCACCAAGCCAGATGGTTATCTAAGGTGATCTATTCATTGAAGATGTGGCTGTTCAGGGGACAAATCCCAGCCCTCACTCCACGAGAGCAAAAGTGTCTTAAGAATGTCAGTGTCTTCACTGTTTCCATCTACCTGCAGGCATGGATGACAGCGCCAATAGCTGCTGCTGCGCCTCGCAGCAACCTCAGTCTTCTGCAGAGTCTTTGGGAATTATTCATACTTTTAGAGAACCAAATAATTTGTTTGTAAAAATCTTGATGCTTACTGTACCTATAGGTATATATCAAATCATGTATGTAGCTATATTATAATACCGTATGTGTATATAAACTATTTGTGAAGTTATCTTAAATAAAATGCTCAAAATTTTCAACATGCACAATTTCAAATGCTTGTGGAAAGCAAACCCATGGAGATTCCACTCCAATTTTTGGCTTGAATATGCTTCATCTAAAGGTCTTTACTTATGCCAATTTTCATGACCTTGAATTTTGAACTCTGACCTGAGGTCAAGGTCAAAGGTGAAATATAAATGCAAATTTTTTTTAACAGAAAGTACACACTCTGTGCATAAAATTAAAGTTATTCTGCTGTCTTTTCTGATCATTTTGACACCAAAATCATTAAAATCCATCCATTAGATCTTGAGTTATGACTTTTCAAAATCATGAGGTTACGCTGTTGACCCCAAATTGGGGGGGTCATTACTTCCAAACTGGGGCATTCCAGGACAAATCACCCAAAAATTAAAAATTTTGTCACCACTCCGACCCAGATTTTAATGAAAACTGACATAGAGGTTCTTCTGGGTGCTGATTTCACTGGTCAAAATAAAATAGTTCTATGACCCACAGTTTTTGAGATATGGACACCCAAAATCTTGGGGGGCCCGCTTTACCACCTAACTTTATTGGGCAATAACTCCCAAACATCTTATTGTAGACCTATAAAACTATACATTTTTAGAATCAGCATGGAGAGATCTATTAAATGATACCACATTCAAATGTGTAAAACTATAATGAAAAGTTCCCCCCCCCCCTTTTTTTTTTAATTTTTGACCCCCACCCCCCCTAGACAGTGAAATCCAAAACAATTTTTTCATTTATTAAACTTCCATTAATTGTTAAAAGATACAAACAATAAAAAATGTGGGTATCAAGTTGCAAGATATTTTAAAAATTATTGAAAAAATATGTACATTGACATTTGTACATTGAAATTGACATTTTTACGCAGACTAAAATAGAGAACTACAAATGATATACACTATTTACATCCTATGTAAAACAAATATTCGCACACTCACTCTCTCAAATTTTTATTACAGATGTGCTTATTTTGAGTCTAATCATATCTTATTTTTGAGATTTACAATTGTGTATTTTTAGTAATGAAAAGTGATTAGATACTGTGATGATCCTTTACAAAAACATAAGAAAAAGATACACAAGGATATAAGAACCATCAGCCAATCACTTTATGATTGATGTAAATAGAAACTACAGAGGAATACTGTACTATGTGGCAACTGTAGAAAATTATTGACTTAGAGACCAGAGTTGCTATCAACATCACAAAGTGAAGAGTCTGATCACAATCAGTCTTCTGAGAATGTTATTTCAGAAAGTGATGAATATGATCCAAGTATATCAAGTAATGCCAAAGAAGAGGTTTCTCAAGTTCTAGAAAGTCTTGCTGTGACTCCAGTGAAGAAGCGTAAGTATTTAATGATAGGTACTTTTTATATTTATAATTTTTTTATTTATATTATTTATTTATAATGCATTTACTTTCAAGACATTTTTTCAGCAGTTGCTGAAAAACTTAATGAAATTAATATGTTGACATTAAATTTATTAAACTTATGAAATTAATGTGTTGACATATCAAATGGAGTCAAATATTTATTAATTCAAAAATTTCAGATGGTTTGGGTTCCTCAAGAAAAGAAGCAAAAGCTATTCAAACAATAGAAAAAGCACATCATTCTTTAAAACGAAAGCTAGAAACAAGTTCAGAAATTGAGATCCCAAGTCCATCAAAAGCTACAAAGTTGGACCATGAAACTCAAAGGTATGAATTTTAAAATGATACGCTATTATTAAGTAGGAATATACCTAAACTAAAACTGAAGCATAAAAACAAAATGTAGGTATTCACCTTTGATGGTAGAAACTAGAAGCACAACTCCCTAAAGATTGGAGATCAATGGGCCCATTAAATCATTTGGAATTCATTTGGTCACAAAATATTTTTTGGTTTAATTTGACTATCTCAAAGAATGTTCATTTTGTTACACTTGAAATCAATATTATAAACCAGAAAATTTAATATGCACATGTAATGTTTTGTCTATAGCTATTATACATTCATGAATTTGTTTCAGGTCAATGATTCATCTCATGAATGAACTGGTTGAAGCTTTCAATCCTACTGACAGTTATGAGAGGAAACTCAAAATACGGTCATTCCAGCTCAATTGGTACAGGGGTGGTCGGGTGACCATCTCCGATTTTCTTCAAATTTTCAGGGTTGATTCATACACCATTCAATAGCTTAAATCTAAAATTTTAGCTTCCTCAGTCAAAAACTTTTAATTTTATGGTCGCTTAAATGGCCCCCACCTTCGACAAAAAATGCCCATGTTGGGCTTGATCGGCCAACGCCTTCATTTTGAGAGGCCTTGAAAAGTGTCTTCTAATAGGAGTAAAAGCTTCAAATTTGTCATGCCAATACAACTTCTGGTGGGCTTTTCAATTTCGCAAGCAAAAAGGCTGTGGAACAAATAGTTTCTAAGTTACAAGGGCTTAAATATGGCCCCATTTTGAAGCTTGCATCAATTCCTCCCACTTTTACGATGCTACCATTTTCAAAAGTTTTAGTTCTACATCAGGGGTGGGGAAACTTTTTAGTACCAAGGGCGAAAATCGATAACAAACACCTCCGCGGGCGTCTGGCAAATTTTAAGCTTATATACAGCGTGTCCCAAAGAAATGTATACCCACTTTGTTCGATAATATCAGCTATGAGGATAATAAATATATTACTTTTTATATGTTTTTTAATAAAGAATTTTCTCCTGAATCTAAATATGTAATTATTTTTATTAAAAATTGAAGAACAAAAAAGTTACAGATGTTTAAATTATAATTATTATTTTCGAGACTTCATGTGCAATATTTTCTAATATTTTAATCGACTGTTTTGAGATACTTATGTTTAGTGTTGATATTGAAGCATAAATGTTGTAATTATTAGTTAATTCAAAAAATTTACAAATTCCATGGTTAAATAACACTTTATCTAAGATGTTCGACATCTTCCAGAACGTTGTTTTTGTAAGTTTTGCAGTGCCGTCGGTTTCAAACTTAACTCGTATACGTGCAAAAATATTAGAAAATATCGCACATGAAGTCTCGAAAATAATAATTATAATTTAAACATCTGTAACTTTTTTGTTTTTCAATTTTTAATAAAAATAATTACATATTTAGATTCAGGAGAAAATTCTTTATTAAAAAACATATAAAAATTAATATATTTATTATCCTCATAGCTGGTATTATCGAACAAAGTGGGTATACATTTCTTTGGGACACGCTGTATATAAGATGTATTTTAAAAAGCTATTTGCTGGGCTGTAAATAAATAATTTTTAGTAAATAATAAATACCTAAGCGGGTGAAATTTCGCCCGCGGGCGAGGGTTTCCCCCCCTGTTCTACATCAATCACAGCTGTTTTAATACTCCTAATAGTCTCTATGGGTTGTAAATTTATGAGTGAAATAAAAAAAATAACCAAAAAAGGATTTATTTCTATTTTTAAAAATTTCCAAAAGTCAATATTTTCACAAAATTTGCAAAATTAACATCAACTTTGGGGCTTAATATAAAGGTGTCCGAAATTAGTCAGAGTTGATACTTCTAGTAAAGAAAGATACATATGTGTACAAAAACATATATTAAGGAATAGATCTCAACTCCTTCATATAGTTTTGGTGATGCAAAGAAGTGTTTTTTGTGAAAAATCTCAAATTTTTAAATTTCTATTTATGACATTGAATTGTAATTTTACTTCCATTTTATTACTTAAGTTGATTTACAATTGTAATAATATGTAAATAAGTCTAGAACATAAGAAATTTAATATGTCTGTCAAAACAACCAGCGACTCGAAGGGCTCTGGGGAGCTCATTTTGCTTTGTATATTCTTATAAATGTAAAACATGATGGTTAATCATTAATGTCCAGGCCTATTTTATAGATCATGATCTTTTATTTTCAGAAAATTTAACTAGAGCAATTAACTTAATTTTACTGGCTGTAATAATGGCTTATTCTAATCAAGAATCAAAGTGCAGCTTTGGTATGTACTTGAATGATCCATGTCATGAACATAGACTCACCAGGAAGGTGGGTATGTAGGGGAAGGTGGGGTAAGACGGACTACTTAACACAAAAATGAGTCTAGAAACCACATTTACATAATTTTGGGGGTTTTTAGGGGTTGTGGTGGTGCTTTGGGGTGTTATATTTAAAGTCCACACCCTGGTCACGGTTTTTAGAGGAAAAGACTGAAACACAAGATTTTACCAAATCAATATTTTTATTGTACCAAAAACGAATCATGGGGTAAGATGGACCCCAGGGGTCCATCCTTACTGGCACAACTCACACACAAAAACCTCTTCCTCATCTTCCTCTACCCCTGCACATTCCTCATGTGCCCATCGCTTGCAAATGGCGCAACAAACCCACCCTTCCCCTCGCACAGAATTACCAAACGTGTCATTGCAATACAAGCACTTGGTTGAATCTCCATCCTCACTGTCATGAGCCCAGGATGGCCCAGCTTTCGCTTGCTTTGCTTTTTTTTTTTTGTCATGCTTTTGTTTGGTGACGTGAAGGACATCTATCAACCAATATCTGAACCTCGCCCTTTCTGCTTGGGTTTAGAGGGGGGGTTCCATCTCACCCCATGGGTCCGTCTTACCCCACCTTCCCCTATACCTTACATGAGCTGACAGATGAAACAAGGAAACTGCTATTGTGGAGAACAAAAGCAACTGTAATCAACCCAAATAGTGCTACTGTATGCTACCACCATGAAAAAATGTTTGGAATGCATTACCAACAAATGCAACGTAGCTGCCAAGATCCATAGAGAAATCATCGAAAGAAGATAACAAGTAAGTAAATATAGGTACTAATATATTTATATTTCATAAAGAAGTTTATATTGTAAATTGTAACCTAAATTAGCTATTTAATTTTAATAGGGTAGGCTATATACTGTGCTACTGAATGCATATGTTTTGAATATTTTATATGAATAGCCTATAACCAAATGTTGAGGTTTTAAAACTATTTTCCAATGTGTTTAGAGTTTACATTACCCTACTTTATTTGCAGAATCACTACAAATTATTGACAAAGACATAGCAACTAGACTGAATCTGATACCAGGACAGAAACTTTGCTCAACATGCTTCTCTAGAGCCAAGACGATTGAAGATGAAAAAGACTCAGGTAGTGATGAATATGTTCCAGAAGAAATAGTTAACCCTTTCACTGTTTTGAGAGCCACATGTGGCTCTCAGTGTTTCCTGTGACACGTTTGAGGGCCATATGTGGCTCTCAAAACGCATTTAAAATAAAGGATTGTAACTCTCGTGAACGTATGAATTATACTCTGTTGAGACTAGTAAACGTATGAAACAAGTCAGGCTTCCAGGGGAGAGCCATATGTGGTCTTCACAACTCAGGAAAATCAAATGAAGCTGTGGTATCAATATTTATTGCTATAATGCTAACAAAAAAGAACTGAACTTGTGGTATGAATATTTCTTGATATAATGGTACAAGAAAAAGAAATTATGAAATGATACTTTCCTTTTAGTAAATGAACATGAACTTTAGTATAAAAAACGAAAACCTTAGCTTCTTATATTTGAGAAAAAAATGATAAAGATAAACAATTTGAAAAAAAATTTATGAGCAATTCCTGTATTTATTTTAGACTTTATGAGCTGCATTGAAACAATTTAAGCAAAAAGCCTTCTCGCATTCCATGCATTCTGTAGCCACTCTTTTTACTTTATTTTGCACCTCATTTCTAGGCAAAGTTTTAGACAGTTCTTTATAACAACCAGTGCAACGTTTACGAACAATTTTCCCATCTTCTTTCCTGGGTATTGTTACTAGTTCATGTTTTTTTTTTTCCCCTTATCAGTTTTGTCTGCAATATCTCCAAAACAAGCTAGTGCAACTGACTGTGTGCATTCAGCGAGTGCTATCTTCTTTCCTTTGTTGTAGTAATTATTGTAAATTATCCAGGTGTTCAACAAAGCTATGCTGAGAAGCTGAAAGGCAACCTTTCTGTACCATTTTACACTCTTTCTTGCAGGAGAATAATATTCAATCATTTGATCGGATAGATCGATACCACCTTTCACTCTATTATAGTCTACTATAATACAAGGCTTTGAAACATTTTCACCAGATTTGTTCTTTTTAGCTGTTTCTACATAGTTAGCACCATGAAATGTTGAGATCATAAAGACCTCTCATTTGTCCTTGTACTTCATAATTCTAGTCCCTTCAGCGTTTACTGCTGCACTAATCCCCCCACTTTTCAATTTGGCCTTTATTATTTCTGCTGGTATTCCTTTTCTGTTTTTTCTAAGTGTCCCACAATATGCAGTGTTGTGATCCTGGAGGTATTTTGCCAATTCAATACTGCTGTACCAATTATCTGCTACGAGAAGCCTTCCATCATTCAAAAGTGGTTCTGCCAGATCAACAACAACTGACCCTGAATGGTCCAAACCAGGACGTTTATTTCCAGATCCTTTGCCACAGTAAATTGCAGCGTTCCAAACGTATCCACTCATGTCGCATAGTTTGAACATTTTTATTCCATACTTGTGTCTTTTTCCTGGGTTGTATTGCCTGAAGAGAAGACTGCCTCTGTGAGAAATCATGGTTTCATCAACCGAAATTTCTTCACCTGGAATGTTTAGATCTTGAATGTTAGTGAAAACCATACTCACAAGTTTAGAAATTTTATGCAGTCTGTCACCAGCAGGAGCAGTTTCATTGTCACTGAAGTGCCAATTTTTCAAAATCAAAGAAAACCTGTTGTACGTCATACCTATATGATGAAATATAGGATGAAAAAACACACACTAATTTCCAATAATCTTCCATATTGAATATTCCAGTATTGAATATGAGAGCCACATGTGGCTCTCGGACGCCTGACTAATAAAAATTCTTCACACGTTTTGCGAGTCATATATGTCCCACAGGTTTTCATACTGCCTATATATTTCTTTTAAAGACATAGTGAAAATATGAAAATAAAATCTTTGTATTATCAATAGTTTTCATTATATAGGGAAAACGTGTGAGTAGACACCTCTAATTTGCCTTGAACAGTGAAAGGGTTAAGGAGACATTTGATGAAATGTTAGGTTCACTAGAATGCTCACCCATTAAGTATGTAAGAGCAAGAGATCGAAAGTTTTACGCGAAAAGGAAACTAAAGCAAATTGAAACAACAAAATCAAAGCTGTCAAAAGTACTTCATATGAAGCCTAGCATTTTGGATGAGGAAGCGGAGAAACCTATAGAGAGTGAGGAAGAAAAGTGTTATCAGCATATGATAGAGGAACTGAAAGAAAAGTGTAAAACTAGTACCAGACAAGAAAAGATACAAATTCTAACACTCCTTCCAATTGGTAAAACCTGGTCCAGAGAAAGAATTATGAAAGAATTTGAAGTGTCAGCCAGAATGGTTAATGCTGTGAGGGCCTTAAAGAGAAAAGAAGGTATCCTTCCTATAATGAGAAATAAAAAGAGGAGCAAGGGTATAAGCGATGAAATAAAGGAAAGAGTGATAGAATTTTTCCGAAACAATGAATATACTAGAGAATGCCCTAATAAAAAAGACTACAAATCAATAAAAACACCACAAGGGAAGGTTCACAAGCAGAAAATACTGTTGTTGACAAATATCAGAGAATTATATACGCTTTACAAAAATAAATATCCAAACAAAATCTCCAAATCAAAGTTTTTTGAACTGAGACCAAAATGGTGTATGGGTGTCGGGAGTAAAGGATCACACAATGTATGCATTTGTGAAATACACCAGAACTTTAAACTTTTATGTGAATCATTCCCTGTCAAAGTAGAATTAAGAGTGTTACTAGGGAAAATAGTCTGCAACACTGAAACCAGAAACTGCATGATTAATAACTGCAAAACATGTCCTGGTTTAAATGAATTATGGGATTGGCTTCTTACCATTTTTGAAAACAATGATTATGACATGGATGATGAGGTTTCCTTTAAGCAGTGGCTTCATACAGACCATACCCAACTGGTCACAATGACAAAAAGTGTTTCGAATGTAGTAGAAGACATATGTGAAAGTGCACCATTTCATAGCAAAAGCCCAATCAAAATATTTGTCCGACTGTAAAGAAAACCTCAATGATTCTACAGCATTAGTTATTAGTGCTTGTTGACTTCTCTGAAAACTAGTTTTATAATTCAGGATGCCGTACAAGGGTATCACTGGGACAATACCCAGGCTACCTTGCATCCAGTAGTCTGCTATCAAAAAGTTGATGGTGAACTAAACTGCAGTGTTTCCCAACCGGGGGCCATATGGCTCCCTGGGGGCCATGGCACATTTGAAGGGGGCCACAGGAAAATGTTATTTTGTAAAATAGAGTTAAATCTGCATATTACCAACTGAAAATAATGCTTATGGGGGCCACAGGAAAAAATAAGGTTCCTAAGGGGGCCATAAGCCAAAACCGGTTGGGAACCACTGATTACTAAAGGTTACAAATTTTTGTGTAATATCAGATTCACTTACACACAACACAACTGCAGTTCATTCTTTTTTATGTGAAGCCTTGAAATTACTTAAAAGTCAGAATCCTGAACTAAAACATATTTGTTACTTTAGCGATGGCACAGCAAGTCAATATAAAAACTATAAAAACATCATTAATTCAGTGTTGGTGGCACCGTCAAAAGGTTAGTTGCCCGGGCAAGTCTACAAGCAACAAGTAAAGGTCACATCACCAATCCAAAAGAGATGTTCGATTGGTGCAAATCTAATATTAATGGTATACAATTTCTGTACATTGATTCAGCTAAAATTGAGGAAAATGCTAATTTATTTGAGTTAGAAAAAAGGTATTCCTTAATTAAGACAATCCCAGGAACCCGTTCATATCACTGCTTTAGACCTTCATCAACAGGCATTAAACTGTACAAAATTTCTAGTGATGAAAATTTCTTTAACATACAACTTTCCTTCCTCAATGCTACACAAGAAAATGTGGCTTACCAATATAAACCTGGTACATATGTGGCCTGTTTCTATGAAGGTGACTGGTTTGTTGGAAACATAGTTGAAGTGTGTGATACTGAGAAGGATCTATTAGTAAATTTCATGAAAAAGAATCCTTTTAAATGGCCTGAACATGAGGACGTTTGCTGGATTCCATTCCAACATGTTTTGTGTTCAATTGAACCACCTACAGTTACTGGGAAAATGGGGAGACAAACAATCATTTGATAACTTGTACTGTCTAAAATTGAGGAGTATTTTAAAAAAAAGCCTAAGTAACTACAGACCTGTATCAAGCTGAATAATAAATTGCCAATTTATGGCTGTGAGGCCAGGGAGTGTTGAAGACAATCAGACTTAAAGCCTGAGTACAATTAATAAATTCCTGAGTCAGTGTCTAAACATGAGTTATTAGCTATATATAAGTTTACATACAAATTTACATAAAACAACACACATTAAAAAAAGAATATGAACTTATAACCAATAATTCACATGCTTAAAAACTCAGGAATTCATTATTGTATATAGCTAAGTACTGTACACTTGTATTAAGGGAAGTAATATAACAAAGCTACTTAAATTTAAGGTTTTGTACTGAAAATGGTGGTTACGGCTAGTTTATCTGTACTAACTGCATAATTTAAATTACTAGGAAGTGCTTAAAAGAGCAGTAGAACACGGTTTTACATGATTTACTTAGGTAGATCCAAGTATTGAGCCTACAAGCTGGTCCATCTGTTGTGTTAACTGCAAATGTAGTAATAATCTAGGTATATATTATGTCTTTTTTTTTAGTAAAACTTATTTAGATAATTTAACATTTGTGAATTAACTTACCAAGTAATAAAATGGAAGTAAAATTACAATTCAATATTGTAAAAAGAAATTTAAACATTTCAAAATTTTGAAAAAAACTCAGAATTTTTCACAAAAAGTACTTTTCTTTGAATAGCCAAAACTATATGAAGGAGTTGAGTTGAGATCTATTCCTTAATATATGTTTTTGTACACATATGTATCTTTCTTTACTAGAAGTATCAACTCCCTGACTAATTTTGGACACCTTTATATTAAGCCCCAAAGTTGATGTTAATTTTGCAAATTTTGTGAAAATATCAACTTTTGGAAATTTTTAAAAATAAAAATAAATCCTTTTTTGGTTATTTTTTTTATTTCACTCATAAATTTACAACCCATAGAGACTATTAGGAGTATTAAAACAGCTGTGATTGATGTAGAACTAAAACTTTTGAAAATGGTAGTCGTAAAAGTGGGAGGAATTGATGCAAGCTTCAAAATGGAGCCGTTTAAGCCCTTGTAACTCAGAAACTATTTGCTCCACAGCCTTTTAGCTTGCAAAATTGAAAAGCCCACCCGAAGTTGTATTGGCATGACAAATTTGAAGCTTCTACTCCTATTAGAAGATACTTTTCAAGGCCTCTCAAAATGAAGGCATTGGGCCAATCAAGCCCAACATGGGCATTTTTTGTCGAAGGTGGGGGCCATTTAAGCGACCATAAAATTAAATGTTTTTGACTGAGGAAGCTAAAATTTTAGATTTAAGCTATTGAATGGTGTATGAATCAACCCTGAAAATTTGAAGAAAATCAGAGATGGTCACCCGACCAACTTTCTGAAATCTGTACCAGTTGAGCTGGAATGACTCTATAGGGAGGCAGCATCTTGGGTTAGGGGATACTCTCTGTCCTTACACACCCCATTTAAAGAGATTCCTCTGCTGAGCGGTGCCCCCCATAGTACTGTGAGGTATTGAAAAACTCATGATCTTCAGTTGCCCACAAACACCTTGAAATGGGAGACCCAAAATGGGTGCACACACATTTCTATATTACTGTACAGTCTTTACAGCCACACCTACACTTTTCTTCCTAAGTATATATATTGTAATGTATATGGTTGTAAATTTTGACTTGGTCCGCAATCGATATGGCCCATGACTTATTTTTGGTTGGCAAGGTACTAGTATTGATGGATACCATAATGAAATTGACTGGATTCTTTGGATGATATATTTGCATGTCAGTTATAAATAGATATAGTGTAACATATTTGTGGATAGTAGTCTATTATGACTTGACTTGATCCTCTGGATCCAGAGATTCTATCTTTAGTTTTAAATCGATAATTAATTAGTTTTAAATTGATAATTATTTAGTTTTGTTAAAATTGGTCGTTGCCAATGTACAGGCAGTTTTTACATAAATTTCTTATGTTCTTGTGGTTTGGAACCCACGTAAAATTGTAGGTCCCCTCCGCCACCACGGAGGACATACACAATACACAATTACAAACACAGTTAGGTAGACCAGCCATGAGTGGATCCTAGGGTCTTTGTTGGTCTGAAACATTATAACTATTATATATATATATATATATATATATATATATATTATTTATTATATATATATATATATATATATATATAGGGGTTAGACAAGATAATATGAACACCCGCCGATTTCACCAGTTATCTTTACGGACTGCTCAGACACAAAGTAAATGGTCAAATGACTGGCAAACCTATTTAAATGCGTAACAGTGTGTGTATACGTCATGTTATAACCCTCACATTATTTTTACAGGTCTGAGTGAATTATGAATTAGCAGTTATGAAAGACCTGTCAGACTTCCAAAGAGGGCAAATTGTCGGAGCACGGATGGCTGGTGCATCGGTGACGAAAACCGCTCAGATGTTCAATGTATCCAGAGGAACTGTCTCTATGGTCATGTCTGCATACCAAAACCATAAAAAGACAAGCACCAACAAATGCAATAGTGGATGCAAGAAGAAGCTGTGTGATCGAGACCGCCGGGTGCTAAAGCGCATTGTGACAAAGAACCATAAGACCACAGCTCCAAAAGTGACTGCAGAGCTTAACCAGCATCTTGCAAGCCCAGTATCGACCAGAACTGTACGTCGCGAGCTCCATGGAGCTGGATACCATGGGAGGGCTGCAATTGCCAAACCCTTCCTTTCGCACATCAACATTGAGTGGCGCAGAAAATGGTGTAATGACCATAAGAATTGGTCAATGGACCGGTGGAAGAATGTAGTCTACTCCAACAAATCCTCCTTTACGCTATTTCCATGATCCGGTCAGGTTTACGTCTGGAGACAGCCTAAAGATGCTTATGACCCCAACCATTAAGCATGGAGGCGGATCTGTGATGGTTTGGGCAGCAATATCGTGGAATACTCTTGGGCAGGCTGAGTCTTGGCCCAGCTGTAGTACTGCATGGTAGGGTTAACACCCAGGTCTATCTGTCAATATTGGCTGACCAGGTCCATCCCATGGTCCAATCGCTGTTTCCCAATGGCGGTGCCATCTTCCAGGATGATAATGCACCAATCCACACCGCTGGGGTCGTTAAAAACTATAGCTATCTAGCTCTCAGGGTGTCTAGATCATGAAATGAGGCAAAATTAGATGTTTATAGTAAAAAAAAATACACGGTTAGTATTACTTAAATTGTGTTTTGACATGTATAATGGCCTATACACAAACTTTTTAAAGCTGATAATGATAGATAAATGATAGGGGAACATTTTTCTCATCAATGAATTTTTCTGAAATTCAGTATCCGATAGGTCAAATGATGACCTCAAATATTCATTTAAGTAAAATTTTTATTTTTCATCCTACATAAAAAACTGTCATTTTTGGTATCTACAGATCATTCTGATTCCAAAAATGTATACTTTTATAGGGCAATGACCAACAGGAGGAAGGTTATGGCAGTTTGAAAAATGTGAGGTCAATGCTTGACCTCAAAATGACATCGCTCATAACTTTTGAACCATTGGTCAGATCAAGCTAAAAACTTGGGAATCATATTTTTTGGCCAAAATCTACCCCTGTACCAAGTTTCAGCAAAATTGGAGGTGGTGGTGGTGTTATTTTCCAGTTTTACTGGTTGATCTGTCCTGGAATTACCCAGAAGTGCTGATATAACATTAATACATCTTCAATATTCACATTTTTTCTTCAATAAAATTGTTAAAAATTGATCCCTTCAATGTCAAATCCTGAATTTTTGTTTTTTTCAAAATTAAGTGTTTTTTTATTAAATTATCTAAATGAAAGTACCTTTCTTGGAAACTAGAGCTCATTCTTTCATCCATATAAAATTTATTAAGCTACGACCTGAGCCTAAATTTTGACCCATTTGACAAATTTTCAAAATAATTTGCAAATTTATTTTTTTCACTAAAAAACACCCCCAGACCAAGTTCTATGCAAATTGAAAACATGACCATGTTGTTTATCTGTCTATTTAACCTGGATTTACCCAAGGGGGATTGTTTCCTTCAGCTCCAGGTGATGGTACATAAAGCAGAGGAGGACTTGCTCCTGGGATGGCAAACTTGCTCCTGAGAGCTCTTCAACTAGAGTCTTTTCAATCAGCCAGATCATCTTTCTTTCCATTTTCAACACTTTTTGCACCTGTGAAAGAAAAGAAAACATTACAATATGTTGGAAGTTGGGGCATTCTCGAGATTTGGTCACAAAGGGCTAAGGTATCAGAGGTGACATAAGTATGCAACCTCTAAATGGTGTTCAATTTGCTTCAAATTTGACACATATGCTTTACAGATCATAAGGTGTACAGGGAAGAGCAAAGTGTAGTGAAATTCACAACTTGATAAAAGTGGAAAACCCTAGTGGGCACACTAGGGGCCCTTCAGCCCATCTGGGTGGCTCCACTGTTAATATAAACAAACCATAAATACAGTTACATGCAAAATTAAGATCCAATTGATCTCTGCAAATTGCAGATTGTCACACATCTATTAGCTGTACATTATCTTCAAAACTTTGGATCTTGTGGATCATTCATCAATACCACTACTGCACTAATTGTAGACATCATATGGTTATCTCATCACAAGAAGTTTTACATGGATCTATATAGCTATAACCTGAATAATGTAATACAAGCTCTACAGTTAAGATAAAAGGAGTAGGTGGGACTGTAAAGACTGTAGAGTATTTGAATGTACACCCATTTAAAGGTGTCTATGAGGCAAGTGAACATAATGAGTCTTTCATACATCACAGTGCTATGCGGGCAGGTGCGGATCCAGGGGGGGGGGGTCAAGGGGGTCCAGACCCCCCCCCTGCTCACAGTGACCAACAATTTTTCGATTGAGTTTGTTTGCTCCTATATATGAAAAATAAGACCTGAAGACTTAAAATGGCTTAAGGTACATGTATCCCAGTTGCCACAAAATTAATTTCCTTAAAAAGAATAAAGAAAAAAAAGTGTCTGATCCTGAGACATTTCAGACCTGGCCTGGGTGTGTGAACAAGCAGGATTTTGATAACGAATATACTTCAAATCCATCTAAAGCTATCTTCGGCCGAGGAAATATCAGTAATGAGCCCCACCAAGACTGGACCCCCCTGCTTAAATTCCTGGATCCGCCCCTGGCGGGGCACCGCTCAGCAGAGAAATCTCTCTAAATTGGGGGTATAAAGACAGTGTATCCCCTAACCCAAGATGCTGCCTCCCTACATCCCATCACTCTGTGTGGGTGATGAGATTTACGCAAATAAAAAATAAACTATATACAGGCATCCCCCGTTATACGATCGTTCGGTTTACGATTTCCCGCGTTAACGATTTTAAAAAAGTACCCCCATCTTTCGATTTACGATTGCCTTATTTCGCGTTAACGATCTCCAACTTGAAAGCATGTCTCAGAAAGGAACAAAACCGTGCCTACGTTGAGTCCAGCCCAAATGAGGAGGACGATGAGGACCCAGTCAGAATGCTTGATCTCAAAACCTTGAGAGAGATTCTGACTGGTTTTGACATGTACATCGAGTTGAAGGACAAGGACCCTAACTACGAATGTAGTGCTGCTGCTGTCAATCATATTGAAAAGGGTCTGAGTGTTTATCGGGAGATCTACCTGCAGAAAAGGAGGAACGCCAAGCAAACTACGATCTCCCGATTTTTCAAGCCTGCAACAGCTGCCGAGGCAGGAGAGAAGTGCGTCGTCAGCAAGTGCAGCAACAACTCCTGCACGTCGGCAGCAGGCTAGATCTCCAACTCCAACATCTTCGGGGATGGATTCTCCTGCAACTTCAGAAACTCCTCCATCTCCGAGGGACTCTCCCGAAGTCATCGATCCTCCTCCATCCCCCATCGCCCATCGATCCTCCTCCATCGCTGACCGATGCAGGAGCTGGCCCTCCTCCCCCACCACCACCACCCGGTGGCGATGAGTAGGCATTGTTACCTCGGACTGATGCATCGTTGACGACTTGGACCGGATTTGAATACGATTAGGTGAGTGTTCATGTATAAATTGTCTTTTATTAAACACAATTTCTTACTTTCAGACACTTTTTGTACATAACAGTAAAATATATAGCAAAATAATAGTGGAATCTGCAAATTTTGGGGGTCTTCCAGAATGTTTGGGAACGTATCCCTATTTTTCCCATAAGGCCTTCAGTTCGATATACGATCGTTCGATATACGATGGGGTTTTTAGGGACGCATCCCAATCGTATAACGGGGGACACCTGTATATATAATTTAGTGTGGACCAAAAAAATGAAGGTTTAAAAATCTTTGTTCCACATGAGTAATGTTATTCCTTTTGCTTACCTTAATCAAATTACAAAATTTGAAACCTCTACGTCAAGTTTTAGGGGTCCCGAGAAAATTGCACTTTTCCTTTTAATGCTGAAAAAATTAGTTTTTCCTCATTTTCATAAGTTCTGCTTTATTTTTTGTTGGAAATTCTTTACGATTCTTGAAAACTGTTTTGAGCAGGTATTGTTTGTCCTCTTCTTTAGTTGTCACTGCTTGATTAAATTTTTCAATCAATGCAACACCCCACTCAGCTGTGTCATTTGTCACTCTAAGGACACGAACTCTAGCACAGCTTCTTTGGTACTCAGGATCTATTCCCCATGCTGATGCAGAATTTTCAGTGAAGAGAGAATTGAGATGTAGAGCATCAAAAAGAGATTTAGTCCTTGAAGTAACAAAATCAGAAATCCTTTTTTCTTTAAAAGAAGCTAGGGTTACCTTTGCTTCTAAACGTTTCAGTCCCTTATTTCTTGGAGGCATTTTGATATTATTTCGCATTTGCTCCTTTTCTTCAAGGGATATGCTTTTGTCAAAGAAGCTTAATCCAACAAGTGTTTCTGAGAGGTACCACAGATGTCGTTTAATGGCATTTTGGGCTTGCTTGATAACACTTGATATCAAAGAATTTTCCTCCATTATTGCAAGATCTTGCAAAAATTTAAGATCAACATTTGGGGCTTCCTCTGGTTGAGAAGCTTTTGCCCAAGATTTTGCGTATACCAATGCAACAAATAAACAAATTTCTGTTATTGCATCAAGTTCTTTTTTAGTCATCTTAAATTGATTTTGGAGAAGAAAAAGCTTAAATGCATAAATTCCTTTTGCCATCCATCTTGCATGATGGTACACTCCAGGTCTCTTCAAGGGAGTATTAGAAATGCTTTCTTTGCGTAACTTTTGACGAGTTCGAAGCATAGTAGATTTTGACACTGTAATGTTTTCCAAATTATGGCCCAAAGACTGAGCAACAACAGCATAAGACATAGCTGCATCTCGATTGGAAAGATTCATTCTATCATAGGCTGCTACAACATTTTTGTCAATAGGCTTTGACTTTTTAGGAGCCAACATTTTCTTTTTAAATTGCTCTTCAGAGGGACCTTGAAAATTCATTTCAAGGTTGTCGTCATTAGTTGATGGTGATGATGATGATGATGACAATGTGAAATCATCTCTATTGGCAGGCAAGAATGATCTTTTAGATCGCTTCTGCTCTTTGAGGTCTCTTTCACACTCTAATTCTTCACGATGAAGCCTTCTTTTCTCTCTTTTTGCAAGAATTTGGTCTACTGTACCCATGCTACTTTGTGTAGGATCTTCTTGCTGGCTTAAGTAGAAAAGCTTGTCTTCTTCATTTGACATTATCAAAAGGGCATTAGAGTGACCAATATCAAGAATTTCAGCCTTAATTTCATCTTTAAACATAGCTTCTTCAATACGGCATTTTTCCTCAGGCCTTTTTCTGTTTTTCATCAATTTATCATAACAGCTTATTAGAGTAAATCTTTCGGATGGCACTGTCTCTACGCATTGTGGGAATCCTGGCTTTCTCCCAGTAGGTCATCACTTCATCTAAGCAAAGATTAATGGATCTTCTTCGTCCCAATTTTTCCTCTTTTTGATGGAAGAAATATTTTTGCAAAACTTGCAGTTTTGTAGGTAAGCGGCAACAAAGTACATCTTTATATAAATGGCCAATGAGCCAAACTTTAGTTTTAGAATGAGTAGCCATTTTTAGTTTAAAAAATTAAATTTCTGAAATAGTAAAATAAATCAGTTAAATTAGGATAAAAAGGATAACTAAAAGGTTCAAGCCAATTAGGCAAAGCCTTTAATTTAGAGTTGACCAATTAAGGATAATATATTTTATCCAAAATTTTTGTTTTCCTTATTAATAATTTTCTCTGAAATAATGATCTAAGATTGTTTTTGTACTCTATTAACACCAAAAATTTCTTAAATAAGAAGAAATTTTTTCATAAGTTGCAACTCAAGAGTTGAGTTGATCATTGATGTTCTAAGCGCGCCTATTCATTGAAAATTTTTATAAGTCATTAAATGTCGGGACCCCTAAATATTCTCATATTTGACCAAAATTTTGCTGACATGTCTATCTGGTCCAAAGGAACAAGGGCATTAATGTGGAACAAGGATTTCTTCAACTATATAATTTACCCCCCATTTTGGTCCACACTAATATATATATATATATATGTATATGTGGGAAGGGTTCACAAACCTCTTCTCCACACCATTATGGTACCAGTTCCAGCAAAACATCATTACCAAATACTTCTTTCAGTCATTAATCTATCTAGTTTATTCTTAAAAGTCTCCAAAGTATGGAAACTCACAATTTCTTCAATTAACCTAACAGGTTAATATTGGTTATTTCACCTAAATATCTTCTGATCTTTTCGTATTAGGCACTCACTATCACATTTTGGGCAAGTTAAGGATGAGAGAATGGTTAATATGTTTTGAATGACATGGGCTGGACCTGTAAATCAAAATAACTTTTTATGAGGTAGTTTTAGTCGCTTTATTCAAATTTGTCACTTATTTTTTGTGCAAATCCATATTAATTGTGAAAATTATGATACTAATTATTTATATATATAAATACACTCATTTTTGGTCTGACGAGTATAATTTTGGGCTATTTTTTCGCTACTCTGCAACTTGTTTAGTTTGTTCATTTCTGTTCTGGCTATTTTTTTTTTCCTAATTAGATTCAGTTTGGTGGTGTTTGTGATAGAATTATGACATGCCATTCATGTGGTTTCAACTTTGAGAACTTGATTCATCATGTGCCCTAGATAAAGACAAAGCATTGGATGTTTTTATCAATTACAGTGTTATTCTCTCATCCTTAACTTGCCCAAAATGTGACCAAGTGCCTAATACGAAAAGATCAGAAGATATTTAGGTGAAATAACCAATATTAACCTGTTAGGTCAACTATACACCCTTGATGATTGGTTAGGTCATGATATTTTCGTTAGTTTAAACAAAAATGATGAGATCAAACTTTTCTGGTTATTTTTGAGGTGTTTTGCACATTTCCTGTGGTGATGAGTCATTTACGAGATCTCGTAACATGAACATGTTAAGGTTATGCTTTATTGTATAAAATGTAGTCAAAAATACATTTTTCAAGTGTATTTTGGTGTGCTTTGTTCGAATATGATCATTTTTTGTGCAAATGAACAAAAATACAGTTGTCATTGCATGGCCCAAACACGTATTTGGCTCATTCCATGACAAATCATGCAAAAGAAGAAGTGCACCATACCCTCATAGATTTTGCTTAAATTTGGTTTATAGAATGGTCTATGCTAGTAAGTACCAAATTTCAAATATCAGCTCAATTGGAGTTATGGTTCAAAAATTATGGTCCCCCTTTTTAGAGAGAGAAGGGGGGGGGCTAGAAATTTTCAAACCACCATAACTCAGTCCCTAATTGACACAGAATGGTGATTTAAAGTGTGTATGAAAGGTAAGTGCACACAACAAATTAGTATAAGCAAAAAAAAATGGCTAAAATTAACAGAAAAAAATGTTACAACACTATTCCATTTAAAGGGGTCCTGCCCCCCCTAAATTACATTTTTAAAATTTTCATATATACAAAAAATGAGTTTCAACCTTATTCTATCAATATATGAAAAGAAATATATATGTATTTGCAGATTTGAAAATGACTACTTTCACTTAAGAGAGAGAATAATTTCTAAAACTGTTCATTGTCATTCTCATTGACTTTTGGTATATAGATTGGTGTACTTGTTAAAAATGTAAATACTTGTATGTTAAACTAGTATTCTAAGAATTAAACATAAAACACTAGTACCTACCATAAAATATCTTCCCCCATTCGATTGTTGGGTAAATTGGTTGAACAAAAAATCCCATGTGGACATTTCAAAAGTGGCAATCGTACCCAGGATAACTATTGCCTAACTAGAGAGAGCCTTATTGGGTCATTCTCTGTCAGATCAACAAAAAAAAATTGAAATTAACACCCTCATCTCTCATATTTTGCTGAAATTTGGTTTATAGAGAGTTTGTGAGCCCTGAATCCATTTCTGAAATTATAAGGTCAATCCGACCAATGGTTCAAGAGATATGACCTCGGGCAATTTGAGGTCACTCGCGAGGTTACTAACATTTGGCAAGCCATAACTTGGGTAATAATTGTCATAATTATATAAAAGTATATATATTTAGAATCAGAAAATGACAAGGAATCCAAATATGCAAGTTTTAGAACTCTAGGTTAAAAAATAAAAAAGTTACACTGTAACCAAAATTTGAGGTCACGATTTGACCTCTGGGGTATCAAATGAGAATTTTTTTTTAAATGTAAAAAATGAAGGCATAGGCATTGGCTATTAGAATCAGCAAAAAAAAGTTTGTTTATGTTAGTATTTTTCATGTAACTAACATATAAGTGAACACCATATTCATAAGTTGTGCGTCAATTCTACCTATTTTTTCACACAAGCTCATAATTTGACCTATAGAAATTAAAATTACATTTTTTATAGATATAAAAAACAAAGTCAGAGTTCTTGACTAATAGAAACAATCATAAAAAGTTTGTTTATGTTGGTACTTTTCATGTAACTAACTTATAAGTGAACACCATATTTATAAATTGCTTGTCATTTCAAGGAATTTTTATATCTTAGCTATCAATTTGACCTCAAGCTCCAAGAATTTAATAAAAATTGTATTTCACTGCTAATCTACACTGGCAATAATAGTTATAATAGTGAAAGGGGAAGACTAAGCTCACATGTAGCCTAAACAAACCTGTTGAAACATGTTGCTACTTGTCTAAGTGCAGCATCAACACAGATAGTTGCAAAATTCCTTGTCTACAGGTTAGTACAGTTCCAGCCAGCACTGTGGGTGGCTGGTGGGTATGGTGTTTTAATGAGCCTCAGAGACTATCAAGGCCTAAAATATTAAGTGTGTATAGCTATATATTTTCTAAAAAATATATATTACCTAATTGTAAATCCTATATCTTTACAGATCAAAATACAATGGTTCGGCACTTGAAATACTGCCAGGACCCTATTCAAAAACACAAGAAACGCATAACAATCAATCTTAGAAAAGTGACTGATGTACTTGTTGAAAAATGTGCTGGAAGAGTGAAAAAAGACTCATTGTTGTGTGTGAACTGCTGGACACTGATAATGAAAAACCCCACTATACTTAGTACCACTGAAAACAACGAGTCTGAGCAGGATTCAAATGAATCATCTACTATCAGTGGCTTGAGTAACATCTCTTCAATTCAAGATCTGGACAATGACAGTGATTGCTTGATAAAGGAAAATCCTTCAACTTCAGTTGAACCAGTTCTAGCATTTCTGGACCAAACACCAGTTAAAAAAAGTAAGTAATAAATTAATATAATAACTTATACTTTACTACAAGGTCTGTTTGATCTACTATATAGCCAATTATATAGCATTTAAGGTACTATAATTAATATTTAATTACTAATATTCAGGTGTGTGAAACCTTTTTTTCTGTTCTTTTCAGAAGGGCTGTCATTAAGCCAGAAAAAGCGCAAGGCTCGTGGTAAGCTATCATCTGCTCAGAAACACCTGAAGGAGAGGCTAGAACTCAGTTATGGTGTTCAAATTACCGAGGAGGTAAGTGATACTTCAAAACCTGAAACTAAATCTGAAAAACATCTAGACAAATTAATGAATGAATTGAAACAGTCATTCCTGGAGAGCAAATGTCACCATCACAAACTACAAATATTGACACTCTCACCATACACAATTGAAAAAACAGCTAGTTTCTTTCAAACTACAACATACATGGTGAAAAGAAGCCATTCACTTAAATCAGAACATGGAATCCTTCCGAAGATTCCACTAATGAGCAAAGGAAAAGTGATATCTGAAGAACACAAAGATATAGTTAGAAGATTCTATGAGTCAGAAGAGGTTAGTCGTATGTGTCCTGGCCAAAAGGATTGCGTGAAAGTTATCAGTGCTGAAGGTGCAATGAAGGTGCAAAAACGATTGGTCCTCGGGAATTTAAGAGAGATGTTTGAACTATATAAAAATGATGAAAAGAATCCCAAAATAGGATTTTCCACATTTGCAAAATTACGGCCATCATATTGTGTGCTTGCCGGTAGTGGTGGGACTCATTCTGTCTGTGTCTGCACATACCATCAAAATCCAAAATTGCAGCTGGCTGCATTGGGAGAAAGAGGTCTTTCATACAAGGATCTTATGGATTACAGTGTCTGCAGTACAGAAAGAGAGACTTGCATGATGCAACTTTGCAATGATTGCCCAAGAGAAGAGGGTGTCCTGGATTTTCTTGAGTTACTTGACAGTGTGAAATCAGCTCCAAATGAAATATCTTACAAGCAATGGGTGACTGTTGACCGTTGTACAATGGTTGATAAGGTGGAGCCACTTCATGAATACTTATCATCCCTAAGCATGAAAATATCCTGCATGGTTCGTCATCACTTTGTTGCTCAGCAACAATCACAGTACTTCAAGCAGTTGAAAGAAACACTACCACCTCAGAGCGAGGTAGTTATAGTAGGTGATTTCTCTGAGAATTATTCTTTCATTGTCCAGGATGCTGCCCAAGGGTTTCACTGGGACAATTCACAGTGTACAGTTCACCCTTTTGTCATCTATTATAGATCATCTGCAGACCAGGAACTTAGCCATTTTAGTGTCTGTTTTTATCTGCATCACTAAAACACAACACTATAATGGTTTACTCATTCATATTGAAGCTTATGACATATGTTAAATTCAGATGCCCACAATTGAAGAAGGTGCACTATTTCTCAGATGGATGTGCTGGCCAATATAAGAACAGATACAACTTCACAAATCTCTGTTACCATGAAGAAGATTTTGGTCTGTCTTGTGAATGGCACTTCTTTGCTACATCCCATGGCAAAAATGCATGTGATGGGATTGGAGGAACAGTGAAAAGAGCTACTGCTCGTGCCAGTTTGCAGAGAACTACAGAGAGGCAAATTCTTACACCAGAACACATGTTTCAGTTTTGTGAAGAAAACTTGAGCAAGAAGATAAATTTTTTCTTTGTAACTACAGCTGATTTGAAAGATGCAGAAGAATGGTTGGAACATTGATTCAAGGATAGTAGGGCTATTCCTGGAACTCAGAAATATCATAGATTTGTTCTCCTAAACAAGGAAGAACTGATGGTGTATCCCATTTCAAGTGGCATTGGAGAAAAGAAAAGAATAAGGAAAAGTCATTTTACTAATGAACCTGCAATGCTTGGTAACCTAAAATGTGTCAAACCAGGAGAGTATGTTGGCTGCATTTATGACATGCAAGTTTGGTATGGAATTGTGGAGGAATATTGTGAAGAGTTTGATGATTTCACTGTGAACTTTCTACATCCCTCTGGGTCATCAGGATCAAGTGCATATTATTATCCATCAAACAAGGATTCATGTGCAGTGCCAGGACATCATATATTAACTGTAATGAGTTGTCCTACCCTAAGAGGAGGCAGCAGAATTCAATACATTTTTCCACAAAAAGAAATTGATGAGAGCATCGAGCATACAAAAATTGTATTAGGCTAGCACATGAATCCTCTAAGTAGGTCTTCCCCTTTCACTATTATAACTATTATGGCCAGTGTAGATTAGCAGTGAAATACAATTTTACATTTTTTGCCTTTGTTTTTATATCTATAAAAAAATGTAATTTTAATTTCTATAGGTCAAATTATGAGCTTAAGTGTGAAAAAATAGGTAGAATTGACGCACAACTTATGAATATGGTGTTCACTTATATGTTAGTTACATGAAAAATACTAACATAAACAAACTTTTTTTTGCTGATTTTAATAGCCAATGCCTTTGCCTTCATTTTTTACATTTAAAAAAAAAATTCTCATTTGATACCCCAGAGGTCAAATCGTGACCTCAAATTTTGGTTACAGTGTAACTTTTTTATTTTTCAACCTAGAGTTCTAAAACTTGCATATTTGGATTCCTTGTCGTTTTCTGATTCTAAATATATATACTTTTATATAATTGTGACCATTATTACCCAAGTTATGGGTCGCCAAATGTTAGTGACCTCGCAAGTGACCTCCAATTTCCCGAGGTCATATCTCTTGAACCGTTGGTCGGATTGACCTTATAATTTCAGAAATGGATTCAGGGCCCACAAACTCCCTATAAACCAAATTTCAGCAAAATCTGAGAGATGAGGGTGTTAGGCACTGGTTGATCTGACAGAGAATGACCCTATTTTTCTGTGATGCGCAAAGCATTCACTGTGTTCTCATTTAATGTATATATTTTTTTTCATTTTGAACAGATTTATGTACATATACGCATAGTGTTTTAAATAAGTAAAAGTGTTTGATGAAAATGTCTACACATAAAAGCTATAACAAGTGCTATTCCAACCCTTTTGAACTGCACAAAAAGCCTATTCTGCAAAACTTGAGGCCACTTCCAAAGCTTGTTGAAAATAATAACCCTAAATGTAATTTCAATGATGAATCAGAAGTTTGTATAAATTGTCTGAAATTAACTAATAAACACGCAAAACCTGAAGAATTATTCAGACTGCCAGAAGCAATAACTAGTAGTACTGAAAGTACAACTACTTCACCTGACATATCCCCAGAAAAAATTCCAAGAAAATGTACTAAAACGGATAAAGATATTCAACGAGATCTTAATGCAACTTTGGAGCAACTTCATGCTACCCCAGTGAAATTATGTAAGTTACTAGCTATTAATGTGTACAGATAATGCATTTTTATACTGTCAGGTGAAATTTAATTCAGATATAGTTGTCTTATACCAAATACATATATATGAAATTCTCTAAAAACTATACTTCAGTTCAGAAATTCAGATTGTTGCCACTAGATATGTCATACTTATATTTATTAATTAATTGTATTTCAAATATTTTTCAGATGCCCTGGAGCAGTGGAAGCAGATCAAAGGCAGTTTCACAAAAATGCAAAAAGCTTCAACCTCCCTCAAGATGAAGTTGGAAACTGCATTTGCCACTAAAGTTCAAGATGTTGGTGAGCCACTGAGTAAACAGCATCTCAAAGAAGCGGATTTGGAGGGGTAAGAAACTAAAAATAATTAACAAGATGACTTTGAACTATTAATGTATGTATGTAAATACCTGTATATTGGTACAGTATTATAGGTTGTCATGTCTGGATATATATGTAGACATTAGCTATATTTCCTAAAATGTGATATCATCCCATATATTAAATATACTGGTATATGTTCAAATTCATGAAGTACAGTACTTCCTTAATTCTTAAATAATATAAATCATGTACTTACATCCTTAATATTGTACAGTAATTTGGGGTTGTGTTTTTTTATAGGTACGAAACCTCATGAGTGATCTTGTACAAGACTTCAAATCCACATCATACAAAAAGGAGGCTTCAGATACTTACACACTCACCATTTCCTATTTCTAGGACAATGGATTTGTTTGGTGCAACCAGATACATAGTTGACAAAGCCAGACATTTGAAACATACATTTGGTAAATGCCACAGATTCCTATCTATGGTAAAGGAAGAAAACTAACTCAAGATATAATCTCTGAAATAAAGGAATTCTACGAAGATGATGAAGTCAGTCATTTGTGTGCAGGGAAATCTGATTGGGTTAGCATAAGAAATAAAAATGGTGAAAAAGAGTACAAGCAGAAACATCTATTGCTAGGAAATTTAAGAGAATTATATTCAAAATATAAAGAAAACAATGATAATAGCATAGGGTTTTCTACCTTTGCCAATCTGAGGCCTAAATGGTGTGTAATTGCTGGAGGCAAAGGAACCCACTCAGTTTGTGTCTGCACCCACCACCAGAATCCTAAACTCATGGTATCAGCAATTGCAGAGAAAAACTTAACCTATTACACACTTATGGAAAAAAGTGTTTGTGATATAAATTCTTCTACATGCATGTTACATGGATGTCGAGAATGTCCTGGTAGCATAGGCATATTTAATTTCTTAAATACTATACCTTCCTTGACAAGCAGAGATTCTGTTGAATATGTTCAGTGGACTAATACAGATAGATCAACATTGGAAACTCGTATAGCTTCTCCAAATGAATTTCTTGAACACCTTTCAGAAAATATTTTCTCTCTTACTAGCCACCACTACATTGCAAAAAACCAGAGTCAGTATTTGAAGACTATGAAACAGAATCTTCACTGTGATGAAATACTTGTGCTAGCTACAGGATTTTGCAGAAAACTATTCATTCATCACTCAAGCTGAACCATAAAGTTTTCACTGGACAAATGACCAGGTGACCCTCCATCCATTTGTGGTGTATCACATGAAGGAATTAATTCATACTAGTTACTGTATTATTAGTAATTGTCTTGAGCACTCAACATCAGCAGTTCACACTTTTCAGCAATATTTAATGAAGGATATTAAACAGAAATTCCCCAACGTACAAAAAGTAATTTATTTCTCTGATCATGATGGGTGTGGAGGCCAATACAAAAGCAAATATAATTTTGGCAATCTTTACTATTGTGAACAGGTTTTTGGTATGAAGGCTGAGTAGAATTTCTTTGCCACAAGTCATGGGAAAAATGCTTGTGATGGTATTGGAGGAACTATTGAAAGAGTTGTAGCAAAGGCTAGTTTGCAATGTACTGATACTGGTCATATTCTAACACCAAGAGCTTTCTATGATTTTTGCACTGAACACTTTAATTCAATTATTTGTTTGTATGTTACTAAGGAGGAGGTTCATGTGGATAAATTCAATCTTTCTAGTAGGTTTAATGAAGCTTTACCTGTTAAAGGTACATGGGGTTTCCACAAGTTTGTACCAGAGTCAGAAAACCTAATACAAACTTATCAGACATCTGATTCTGATAATTGTAAATTGTTTAGAATAAGTACTGGGGCTGAACCAGATAAAGACAGTCAACTAGTTGAAAAATATTAGTATCAAATTGGCCAGTATGTTGCCTGTAAATATGATGATAAAGTTTGGTTTGGAATTATTTTACACACTTCAGAAGAATATGGTGATTATAAAATTAGTTTCCTCACCTCATCAGGATCTACCACTCAGTATTATTTTCCGATGAAAGAGGATGTTTGCTGGATAAAACAAAGCAATATGATTTCTATCATGATTACACCAAATATCAAGCCTGGTGTTATGATTATTTGGTACGTATTAACAGGGGGCCACCACAAATTGATGATTGGTTAGGTTAAGTTATAATATTTTCATTAGTTGAAAATTTTAATGTGATACATCATATTTTTAAAAATATTTATAATGATTAATACATATTATTTTTTATAGTCTCCATTAGGGTGGAAGCAGTACAATCTCAAATTTTCATCATGAATAAGCCTAAAAAAATTACTATAATTTTTTTCAGAAAATTGTATAAAAAAATATTTAAAAAAATATTGCTATTTAGAAAATATGATTTATTAGAAATTTTCAACTAACGAAAATATTACAACTTAATTTAACCAATCATCAATATGTGGTGGCCCCCTGCTAATACGTAAGTAGGGTACCGATTATTTACTCCTTTAATCCAAAGCAAGTTCAAGAACTTAGTGGGAGTCAATTAGGGACTGAGTTATGGTGGTTTGAATATTTATAGTTTTCATCCCCTCCCGCAAAAAAGGGGGGGGGGGGGGAGTATAACTTTTGAACCATAACTCCAACTGAGCTGATATTTGAAATTCAGTATTTACTAGCATAGACCATTCTAAAAACCAAATTTAAGCAAAATCTATGAGGGTGTGGGTTTTGACCACTGCACAATTTGTCATGGAATGACCCATTTCTGTTCATTTGCACAAGAAATGAAGGTTATATTTGAACAGAGCACACCAAATTATACTAGAAAAATATATTTTTTATTTCAACTTCAGACCATGTCATTTGCGACATAATTACCGAGAGAATAATGCTGTAATTGATAAAAAACATCCAATGCTTTGTCTTCATCTAGGGCACATGATGAATCAAGTTCTCAGTCAAAACCACATGAATGGCGCACCATAATTCTATCGCAACCACCACCAAACTGAATCCAATTAGGAAAAAAAAATAGGTAGCCAGAACAGAAACCAACAAACTAATTAAGTTGCAGAGTAGCAAAAAAATATCCCAAAATTACACTCTTCAGACCAAAAATGGGTAATTATTCATTTATACCAGGCATTCAACTGACCTAACCACAATACCTTAAAAAGGCCTAAACTCTTGTTTTCATCGAGGGCAATATGACAAATTACATCTTCAAAGTCAAACATGCAAAACTGACACGTCATACTTCCAGTCAAAAAAACACCAAACTAACAGACCAGCAATCGATAATGAATTAATTTTAAAACAGGACAAATTGAATTACGCAGAAGTAACAAGAATCACCAAAAATAGGAAATATTCACCAAATAGTTATATATATATTGAAGAAACACAAACTAGGAAATATATTTTAATAAAACACATTTTATACAAATCTGTACAAGATATATATATTTTCTTAGTCTGTTTTGAATGGCAATTCAATATATTATACTGTTTTAACCACGTGTGAGCGGGTTAAAAAATGAATATTAACCCAAAAATAAGTGTATTTATATATATATTATTAGTGTCATAATTTTCACCATTAATATGCATTTGCACAAAAAATAAGTGACAAATTTGAATAAAGTGACTAAAACTACCTCATAAAAAGTTATGGTAATTGTTACTTTTCAGCCCAGACTGCTATTTCCCATGAAATCTAGGTTTTTCTCATGGTTTTTGATGTGATTCATGCGAATCTGACCTTCATTTCCGTCGGAAATGACCAGTTGTTAAGATATACCCCATTCCCTACCCAATCAATATTTGGGAACCTGTGGGGAATAATTTTTTAGGGGGTGAAAAACTCATCATTTCCAACGAAAATGAAGGTAAGAATGTCATGAAACATCAAAAACCATGAGAAAAACCTAGCCCCTAACCTAACCAACCTAACTTAACATGAATATGTTATTACATCATTTTAGCATCAGAAATTCAAAAATAAAAAATATAAAACCCTATACCGATCAATTTATGATGCATGATGTTTACGGGGGCTCCACCCCCATACCCCCCCACCCACCCCCAAGACATAAATTATACAAATTGGATACACTACATTTAAAGGGAGAACACCATACAATTCTGAATTTGAACTAAAAACAGGATAAGCGAGGAAGCAGATCAGTCGGTGATTTGCTGGATTAGGTCACGTGACGAAGTAGAGGCCTGTGATTGGCTACCTCAAAAATGTTTACATAGTTCATTGCTAGATGGTGCCACCTCCTGTTATGGCGGTGATAGAATGCACCTTCCAAAAAAAATTTGGTATTATTATAGTATTATACCCGTCTAATGTCCAGCAATTATTATATGTTCATTAAGTATATTTTTTAATTCTAAGACACTTTTCATCTATAGCATTTCCATCGCAAATGCTTCATTTTCGAGATCTAAAATTTTTTTTGGTGTGTATCTAGTGTGTGTTCGTACGTTCATTTGGTGTGTGTGTGCGGTTGACTGTTACACATCTGCCCAATCACTGCGCTCCATCCATTTTGAATTTGAATTACTTTGCTACTGGAATGGCTTCGTGTGATATGTACTCGTTCGATTATTACCGCTGTATTTCGCTTTCTACAAAAATTTAGAAAAAAGTGGTTTCTGCGTGTTCACGGTGTTCTACCGACAGTAGGTTAGGTTACGTTACGTTACGTTAGGTTAGGATAGGTTAGGTCAATTTTGAAGGTGAAATTTGTTTTTCCTATGGTTTTGAATGAATCTGACCTTCAAAACTGTCAGAAATGACTAGTTTTCTGTGATTTCCCCCATCCGAGAACTCCCAGTTCCCACCAAGATCCCCCCCAGATTTCTGGCTAGGGGGAGGGGGTTATCTCAAAAATGAGTCATTTCCGACAGTTTTGAAGGTCAGATTCGTTCAAAACACATCAAAAACCATAGGAAAAACATAAATTTCACCTCCAAAGGGAGACGGGTGTAATACTGTACATTTACCAAAAAACCAAACTGAACAGAGTTCAACAAATAAATAATTGCTAAAAATTATTTATTTGTAAAACTTGCGTTTTTTTTTGCGGTACTGCGGTACTACTGCACTACCAAACTAGTACCGCATAACGCAGTACCGCAAAAAATACGGTAGCGGTACTGCTGTACTTTCAGCAATCCTTTGCGGTACTGCGTTATGCGGTACCGGTTTGGTAGTGCGGTAGTACCGCAAAAAAAAACAAGTGCCCAGCTTTGTATATATATATATATTAAGAAAAACACCAAAAATAGAAAATATTTTAATAAAAAAAAACATTTTATACAAATTTGCACAATTTTCTCTGTGGTGATTTTAATTTCCCATTCATGAAATATAAAAGGATAGGAAAAAATATATGTATACACCAGGACAAGGGGGGCACACGAGAAGACCAGGAGCAGGTAAAAATGCTACTAGCTTTAGCTGATGAATTTATGTTAACGCAAGAAATAACAGAAAACACAAGAAAAAATAACTGCCTAGATTTGGTATTCACAAACAACAGTAATTTAATTGATAATGTGGAAATATCCCCAACTAGGATATCAGACCACAACATCATTGAAATAACAACTAATATAAAGGCAACAGGAAAGGAAAGAACACGCACAACAGAAAGAAGCAAATTCGAAATTTTTAATTTTCACTCCAAAGTTATAAACTGGGAAGAGGTGACATCCAGCATGGAAGTAATAGATTGGAAAACCATTTTTGAGGCCAAGACAACGGAAGAGATGCTAATGACGTTAGAGGAGAAGACGTTAGAAATTGTGGAAAAACACGTCCCAAAGATACAACAAAGAGGAAAGAGAAGCAGGTTCGAAAGACAAAAGAGGGCATTGTTCCGAAAGAGAAAAAGAGTGACTGCAAAATTAAGTAATTGTAAAGATAACATCAGAAAAATATTAAATGATAAACTGCAAAGTATCGATGTCGTCATAGAGGAACTAATCGAGAAGCATACAGAAAAAGAAGAAGATGACGCTATAGAAGCGATAAAGGCTAACTCAAAGTACTTCTATAATTTCGCAAAAAGAAAGTCGAAAAACTATGCGACTATCGGGCCTTTAAAAAATGAGAATAGTGATTTATCTGATGATCTAACAGAAGTAGCTGAAATATTAAAAGCTCGGTATGAATCATCTTTCAGTATCCCAAAAACTGACAAACTGATATGCGATAGAAACGCGTTCTTTGAAGAAGAACCACAAGGGGAAAGTATAACGGATTTCGACTTTACGACGGAGGATATTGCACAAGTCATAGGGAAACTAAAAACACACTCAGCGGCAGGACCGGATAAATGGAATGCCACACTGATCAAAAACTGCAAGAATGCAATCGCTGAGCCCCTATACTGGATATGGAGACGATCATTAAACACGGGAGAAATACCGGGCATCCTGAAGAGCGCGAACATCGTCCCAATATATAAAGGAGGAGATCGATCCGAGGCCAAAAACTATAGGCCAGTGTCGCTTACATCTCATCTCACCAAAATATTTGAAAGAATTGTTAGACAGAAAATCTATGACTTTTTGGAAACTCAGAAAAAATTCAATGATAACCAACACAGGTTTCGGTCAGGCAGATCATGCCTGTCACAACTAATGGAACACTACAACAACATTATTGATTCACTTGAAAGTAATGAAAACTATGATGTACTATACACAGACTTTGCTAAAGCGTTCGACAAGTGTGACCATGGAATCATAATACATAAACTGAAATATATGGGAATAACAGGAAAAGTAGGGAAATGGATATATAATTTCCTTAGTGAGCGGAGGCAAGTCGTTACAGTACAAGGAGTATCTTCATCAGAATCAGAGGTCCTCAGCTCAGTACCACAAAGAACAGTATTAGCTCCACTACTCTTCATAATCATGCTAACTGACATAGATGAGGACGTTACCAGAGACAGCACAGTAACATCCTTTGCAGATGACACAAAGATCAGTAGAAAAATACGAAAACCAGAAGACATAGGATCTCTACAAACCGACATAAACAAAATTTACAAGTGGATGGAAGACAACAATATGAAGTTTAACACCGAGAAATTTTAGCTATTACGGTACGGAAAAAGAGAAGACCTAAAGTCCATGGAATATTATACCCCAAATGGACAGGAAGTCCAGAGAAATTCCAGAGCAAAAGATTTAGGGGTTGTAATGACAGATGATGCGAAATTTGAAACACAAAATAAGATAGTAGTAAACAGAGCAAAGAGAATAACGGGTCTGATATTGAGAACTTTTAAACGAAGGGATAGGAATGTAATGATCCCCCTACTGAAAACCCTGATAATACCCAAACTGGAATACTGCTCGGTCCTAACATCCCCATATAAAAAAGAAGACATTAGACAGCTGGAGGGGATTCAAAGAAGTTTCACAGCCAAGATCAATGGGTGCAAAGAACTAAATTACTGGGAAAGGTTACGAGAACTAAACCTATATTCACTGGAAAGGAGAAGAGAGAGATACACCATTATTTACACTTGGAAAATAATGGAGAAACTAGTCCCTAATCTTACTCTGAATCCCATAACTCCCCAAACAACGGTGGAAGGTAGAAACGGTAGACTGTGTCGTATTCCCAAATTGAAGGCGAGACAGGGAACATCCTTAACCCTGAAAGAAAATAGTTTTGTAGTGAGAGGACCAAAACTATTAATCAGCTGCCCAAAGACCTAAGAAACACGAAGGGAGTTGCAGTGGAAATCTTCAAAAGAAGACTTGACGCCTGGCTCAGAACAATCCCCGATGAGCCGGGCATACCTGGCTATGTGAGGTGGAGAGCGCAAGAATCCAACTCACTACTTCACCAGGCCAACTCGAGAGGAGGGGCGACACGCTTGACCTTCGCGAAATGAGAAATCATCACGTGGAACCTTTGTAAGGTTGTAAGGTAAGGTAAGGATAATATATATATATTTTCTTATTCAGTTTTGATTGGTTATTCAATATATATTGATGTTATAGCTGGGTGTGACTGGGTCAAAAACGAATAATAACCTTTTTTTCAACAAAATAACTATCACATCAACTAAACATTTACGATAGAAATGTTAGTGATGAATGTTTTATACCCACTGAGACATTAATGTTGAACCCCTCAAAATTGTTGGGAAATATTCTGGGCTGAAAAGTAACTAATACCAGTTATTTTAATTTACAGGTCCAACCCATGTCATTTAAAACATTAACCCATAACCTAACCTAAAATTCCAAAATTCCTCAAAAGCCTGTAATAGATACTTGTAAAAATTTACCGATCTATCTTATAACAAGTCGTAATCTTTTTAAGGTAAATATGGATATTACGGCCTCCACCCAATTTTGATGCCAAAATACATTTTCCTAGTAGTGTATGATGTGCTTTGTTCAAATCTGGCCTTCATTTTATGTGGAAATGAACCAATCAAAAGTTATGAGACTTCAAAGTTTTAACATATTTTGGTTCATTTCCCCATAAAATGAAGGCCAGATTTTAACATTGCACATCAAATACTACTAGAAAAATACATTCCAATGTCCAAATTACTAGAGAACCTACCCAACCCAACCCAAATATCAATGGAATCATAAAGATCCACTCTCTCTGCATTTAAAATACGACTGTACCACACCATGTTTAACAAAAATTTTTACAGCAGAATTATCATTGTTAATTTACATAATAACATCTTCGAAATACATTTCACATCCTCTACAGGCCATATTGGAAAATCAACTGATGAAGAAAATGGAAAACACGATACCTCATTTTTTGTTTTTTTCCACCCAAATAGATATACTTATGATGACATCATTCAAAAAATGGAGTTACGAAAATAATTTCTTTAAAAGCCTATAACATTATAAATACGCAATTGCACAAATAATAACATATACCATTAGACTCCTAAAATTATGCTGAAACGTTTGATAATAGGGTTATTATGTGTTTTATCATACTCAATCATTTTACATACCAAAATACATTTTTCTAGTAGTATTTGATATGATTTGGGTAATTATGTATTTTATCCCACTCAGTCATTTTACATACCAAAATACATTTTTCTAGTAGTATTTGATGTGATTTGTTCAAAAATGACCTCCATTTCCGTCGGAAATGAGATCCAACAAAGTTATAGTACTTTGAAGTTTGGCTCATTTTCAAGGGAAATGGAAGTCAAAATCTAAGCAAAACACATCAAATATTACTAGGAAAATATATTTTGGTATTAATTAACCTAACCTAACCTTACCTTACCTTACCTAACCTAACCTAACCTAGGCTAAACGAGCCTAACCTTGGCTAAACGAGCTCTCATCTGTATCCACCACCTAATCCATAATAAGGTAATACTCTAGGCTCGTTTAGCCACAGTTAAGTTAGGTAAGGTTAGGTTAGGTTAGGTTAATTAATACCAAAATACATTTTTCTAGTAATATTTGATGTTTTGCTTAGATTTTGACTTCCATTTCCCTTGAAAATGAGCCAAACTTCAAAGTACTATAACTTTGTTAGATCTCATTTCCGACGGAAATGGAGGTCATATTTGAACAAATCACATCAAATACTACTAGAAAAATGTATTTTGGTGTGTAAAATGACTGTGATAAAATACATAACCGTGATTTGTTCAAATATGACCTCCATTTCCGTCGGAAATGAGATCCAACAAAGTTATAGTACTTTGAAGTTTGGCTCATTTTCAAGGGAAATGGAAGTTAAAATCTAAGCAAAACACATCAAATATTACTAGAAAAATGTATTTTGGTATTAATTAACCTAACCTAACCTAACCTTACCTAACCTAACCGTGGCTAAACGAGCCTAACCCTGGCTAAATGATCCTAACCCTGGCTAAACGAGCCTAGAGTATTACCTTATTATGGATTAGGTGGTGGATACAGACGAGAGCTCGTTTAGCCAGGGTTAGGATCGTTTAGCCAGGATTAGGATCGTTTAGCCAGGGTTAGGATCGTTTAGCCAGGGTTAGGATCATTTAGCCAGGGTTAGGATCATTTAGCCAGGGTTAGGATCATTTAGCCAGGGTTAGGATCATTTAGCCAGGGTTAGGTTAGGTTAATTAATACCAAAATACATTTTTCTAGTAATATTTGATGTGTTTTGCTTAGATTTTGACTTCCATTTCCCTTGAAAATGAGCCAAACTTCAAAGTACTATAACTTTGTTGGATCTCATTTCCGACGGAAATGGAGGTCATATTTGAACAAATCACATCAAATACTACTAGAAAAATGTATTTTGGTGTGTAAAATGACTGAGTGTGATAAAACACATAATTACCGGAAAATATTTTGGCATCAAAATTGGGTGGAGGCCGTAATATCCATATTTACCCTTTTTAATTTCCTTATCAAATCTGTTCATTTTATTACATCTCGCCTTTCACTTAATATACTAGTTAAACTACGATCTGAAATATCTATAATTTCCTGCTTCTCATCTATTTCCATGGCGATATATATTCAATTAACCTAACAGTGTAGTAATATTCGATGTGGATCGACAGTTGTTGAACGTGCACGTTGTCGTACAACCATCTTTAATTTACTGTATTAAAATAGGATTTTGCCTTATAATCCATCAAATAAATACATTTAGCCAACCTTTAAACTGTGATGTGATGAAATGTTGGGCGTCTAACCAGTTTAATGGTACTTTCGGGCCTTAGCGTACCCGAAGCTATGAAAGACCTAGGCTAAAATGCTAACTTGACCAACCAACCTTCTCGTAAGTTCATTTTGGGCGATGTAACCTAACGAATTTTTACACACAAACGAGAAAACAAAAACTAAGTGGTTTTAATTGAACAAACAAACATTTTATTTCAGACTCAACAGGTACAAACATTATACAAGAGGTCCATAGAAGATTAAGAGATAGTTGTCTGGAGCAGTGACTAAGTAGGCCAGTGAACCACTGTGTATAATGAACATACAATTGCCTACGCCAAGGCTTCCAGATTTGAGATTTATAAAATATATCGGAGACCAGTCCACTAACCATGGCTTCTATTATCTTAGTGAATGACTCACCAAGCCTAGTAATAAATCTAAATACAAAATTGAGAATGACACTGGCACAGTTAGGCACTTTATTGACTACAAACAGCATACTGACGCTAGAAGGCGCACCATTTACAAATCTTGGAGTCCTTAATAAACTCCTAAAAATATTATATGCAACATATAATTTCCTCAAATTATACATCCTGCAGTTCCATCACAAATGAGCTGTATACATTGGAGTACAAAAAGTTATGAACAAAATCATCTTAACATCTAATGTACACATATGAAATTTTCTAACCAAAGTATTTCCCTGAGCATATGAAAAAACTATATAGGGCTATGGGTTGATTGCCTGATACCCTCATCCGTTGGAAATGTCCAGCAGATTTCAGTGGAGAGTTACCGACAAAGCCCTATGTTTTTTCGTTAGAGTTATGAATATGTAGGTCTTTAAAGGACCTCTTTATATTTAATTGTTTATGGTAATTTTAGCGTCGGGATTTTAGATGTCTATATGTGAACGAAAAGAAATTGTCCCACCTTATTTTTTGCTGGGTCTTAGTTTGCTTCGATGTAGGGCGTCACGATCTTTTTCGGTGTAGGGCCGCCACGATGGAGCTACGCGATGAGTTAACTTGATGTAATTAATATAGGCAGTCACAATATAAACACTTGAAGGTATAGGCCTATCCTTTTTTTAGTTATTACGTTTATTATAAGGAATTCACTCAGAACTTTAGGGAAGACAAAAGCACATCCTCCCTGTTCAAAGCGTCAATAAACAGCTCTGAGAGCCGTTCCTTTTCGCGTTATATTTTCATTATTTGCTGATCTGGCAAAGTTTTGTTTGGTCTACTTCTCTCTTGAAGACTAAACAATAAATTGGGTTTTCTTGTTGCTATGTGAGGCTCGATGCATACATACCGGTTCTTTGTACGTATGGCAATTATTTCATTCCCAATAGGCTATGTCGCTAATCCCGAGGCAATTTTGTATAGATATTTAATTCAATTAATTAATAATTTATATTTAATTATGAAATAAACATAAGAACATAAGAAATTTTTAAAGTGGGCACACATCGAGGTGGCTCCACTATGTAAAAACTGCCTGTACATTGGCAATAACCAATTTTTACAAAACTAATTAAGTATCAATTTAAAACTAATTAATTATCAATTTAAAACTAAAGATAGAATCTCTGGATCCAGAGGATCAAAGTCATAATAGGCTACTATCCACAAATATGTTACACACTATATCTATTTATAACTGACATGCAAATATATCAGATCCAAAGAATCCAGTCAATTTCATTATGGTACCCATCAATACCAGTACCACATATGATACCATGTTGTGAGCGCGTATAGTTTTTCCATAGAGCATATAATTGCGGATAGCGTGGGGTAGACACCCCAGTTAGGTTACTTAGGTTCTAGCAAACAATCAAAAGCACTTACCTGTGCGTTGAATTAGATATTCCTTTGGGAGCCTGCCATTAGATTCCTGTGTCCCACAAACGGCCTACCTAACTCTCTCTTACATTACCAATTTAGAAGCTATAGACATTACCCCTAACTATACTTAAGTACGGACAACTTCCTACCCCATTTATCACCTTAGACACACCACCTAATTACACTCAGCACCAACGATTAGGTCAGATAGGAAAAAACATCTCTAGGCTAGCCCAAAACAATACGAACAGCCGCGTTGGTTCGTTTATGACTTCTCGTTGCCATTCAGCTTAGATTTAGTGATATTTCCCCTTTAGTGACTTTTTAGACTATATACATATATATTCACACAAACGTCACCTCAGTCTACATTGCCTTAGAATATCACAGTCATCTGAAAAACTATCCGTTAGTATGTGGCCAAGATACTTAGTCTGGGTTACTTCTGACAGCACCAAACCATTCAATTGAAATTTAGGGAATTTTATATACTTGTAGGCCTTGGACCTCATAATCATAACATGACATTTATCAGGATTATATTTTATGTCGTTATCCTCCCCATACCTTTCACACACCTTCAAAAGTGTGTTGAGCCCTTTAACAGATGGAGAAATAAGAACTAGATCATCTGAATACATCAGATGATTAACAATCATTGTACCAATATAACAGCCTATTTTACAGGTGTTCAGCACAACAGATAGATTATCCATATAAACAGTGAATAAGTAGGAGGATAGTATCCCTCCCTGCCTGACGCCATTGGTCACAGAGAATGGTTCTGAATTAACCCCACCCCATCTTACAATCACTGTCTGGTGATTATACCTGTGAAAAATGCTCTGTATGAATTGGTGCCCAATTAACCCATCCCTAATATCTCCAGTCCAACTGTAGAGTAGGTTAAGCCTAGCCTTGTAGGCGTCAGCCTAGAGATTCCGGAAATGGTCCAAAGCGGGCAAAGTAAATTGAAGTTCACAGTAGGATTCCTCACCAAATTAAGTTAGGATAATTTACCTTAGCCTCTGTTAAGCTATGAGTTGATGCTAGGTCTTAGACCACAATGTAGGCCTAATTTAACTGGACCTAGTTTATGTTATGACTAAACTGAGGTTTAGAAACACAACCGTTCACTTACTGAGTGTTATTAGAAAGTCCCTCTTCTCTTTGCTCAATTTTTGACAGCGCACTTAGCTGGTGGAGATCTTTTTCTATTTTGAAGCCCCTTCGTTCGCCATGCCGTTCTTCCCATCAAGTTCCTCTCCGTTCTCTCTGGCTTTTTTTTTCCACCAGCGTCCTTTTTGTTTGTTCGTTGATTGGTAGTGGGCATCAATACTACCAAGCACCCTCTGTCACACAGTATACAAATACTAGTGTGGAGAATAACTCTGGTGAGCAACCATTTGGTTTCATCCACTCGGTTACTGACATAAAAGGAGTTTAACCCCTTCCCTACGATGACGAGCGTGCGTTCGTCATGAAAGTCGTATATTGCACCATACGTTGCTGAGGCAAAGTCGTGCGGAAGGGGTTAATAATTGTTAGATTAACTACCTACCTACTCAGTGAACCATTTTCGTTACCTCCCAACTACCCACATGTATCAGTTTTCCATAATACCAGAATATTAATAAACGGACCAAGTAACCAGGTACAGTACGATTTACAAGTTTCATGAATAATTTGTCATGATTAACACGAGCTTTAGAGGCATCCAGGAAACACAAAAATACGTTAGCATCTAGAGTTTGGTATTTACAGACCATTTCCTCCAAGTCATACACACACATTTCAGTACTGTGTTTCTTTTTAAAACCAAATTGGTAATCACTAGTATATAGGTAACATCCAAGTCTATTAATGAGTATATAGTCAAACACCTTAGACATAATATTGGCCAATGCTATTGGCTTATAGTTTGCTTTACTGTTGATTTTACCCTTTTTATCTTTTATTACTGGCACCAAAACAACAGATAACATTGTATCCGGCAAAACACCATGTATGTGTTAGAAAATCTAGAAGAGGAAGAACCATTGTTGTCCCAAGGCGATACGATGACTAAGCTGATTGATGCAGCATTGCTTGTATATATATTAAGTTAAGGTGTGTATATATATCCATCTCATAATTGTAAGGTTAGTGAAAAATTAAATTAATTTAGAGCTAGCATTTTTGAGCTCTTGTGGCATCATTGTTTGGTCACACTGTTGGCATCATTTTGAGACGCTGCGCGTCTTTTCTACTCGTTTGTGGAAGGTCGTACGTAAAGGTGTGGTTTGATAGAGAGCTCTCTTGCAATTCAGTTTGGTTGTTTAGATACATGATTGTTGCATCGTGCAATAGTCCAGGTTGCGTTGTTGTTGCAAGGAGACCACAAATAGTACCCTTTTGTTTACTTTTTAAGTTCATGTAATTTAAGGTCTAAGGTAGGCCCGCATCGAGTCAGCAACCCTGAGGTTACCCTGAGGTAGGACCTAATAGGATCTCAAATCCGTAAGTTTAATTTAGCTTAACTTGGGCTTTAGGTAGAACTTGCCCTTTAGAATTTGGCCGTTCACGGCTCAGCTGGGATTTCGAACCCGACAAATAAATAAAATAACATGGTCCTTCAGAACCGGATTTCTACCCCAAGACTGAGTCAGTGACCATTTTTCGGCAAAGTTCTGATTGTGCAAATTGTATCCCAAGTTAGGCCTAGACGGGTTGAGTATTATTGAGTTAAGGTCCCAGGGTAAAAAGTTTGGTCGCCCAATTGCGAAACTTGGCCAGTCGTCTGTCGTTTTTTGGCCTACTTTTTTTCCGGTTTGGTTAATTTTGGGTTATTATTGAATTAAGGTCCCAGGGTAAAGTTTGGTCGCCCAATTGCGAAACTTGGCCAGTCGTCTGTCGTTTTTTGGCCTACTTTTTTTCCGGTTTGGTTAATTTTGGGTTATTATTGAATTAAGGTCCCAGGGTAAAGTTTGGTCGCCCAATTGCGAAACTTGGCCAGTCGTCTGTCGTTTTTTGGCCTACTTTTTTTCCGGTTTGGTTAATTTTGGGTCATTATTGAATTAAGGTCCTGGGGTGGAAAATTTGGTATTCCATACTGGTGTTTGGTTAGTACCCCACTCAGCAATTCAGTTTATTTGAAAGTAAAATTTGCGTTTGATCAGTTTGGTTAAGTATTTCTGCCAATTCAGCTCATTTGGTATTGAGCCCAAGGGTTGTTTACATTGAAGATGAGTGCATCTGAATTGAACAAATTTATAAAAAGGAGAAGTGCCTACAAAGGTCTAATTACAAAGGTCATTGCCACTATAGATTCTGCCATAGAGCAAGAGGATTTACTCTTAGTGACTGCGAAGCTTGCCATATTAGAAACTAAAAAGGTTGCTCTAAGTGAGGTAAATGTTAAAATTGAGGCTCTTATAGAAGAGGATGAAATAGAAAATAACATAATTTACTTTGAAGAGATTATTGATGATATGATTAACGTAGGCCTCCGAGCAAAAGAGTTTAGCAGCTCAGTACAGTTAGAGACCAGGTCTAATAATGAAACACAGCACTCAACAAATGATGCTTGTGAAGTTAAGGTTAACAGATCTGTAGTTCAATTACCGAGGCTTGTACTCAAAACATTTTCTGGGAGTATTCAGGAATGGCAAGGATGGGCAGACAGTTTTCAATCAGCAGTTCATTCTAGTCAAGTGTTAAGTGCCGTGGAGAAGTTTAATTATTTGCGGTCCCTCTTGGAAGGGGAGGCAGCAAAGACTATAGCAGGATTAGCATTAACAGAGGCTAATTATAATGTGGCTTGGGATATATTAAAGAAACGGTTTGGTAAGCCAGAGATCTTAATTAAAAGCCACCTCCGTGCACTTTTAACTATACCTCCTGTTAATAATCCTAATAGTGTCAAGGAGTTACGGCAGTTATATGATGAATTTGAAATTAGAACTAGGTCCCTGGACAACTTGGGTGTAGGAATGGAAAAGTATGGTATAATGTTGGTTCCTACACTGGAGTCTAAATTGCCTAGCTCAATTTTGCTTGAATTAAGTAGGGACACTCTGCAGAACATGTGTACATCCCCCTTCAGCAGATGTTAAGTCTTTTAGGCACAGAATTAGCAAGACGAGAGGGAGTTGAGTTTGCACAGTGGGATGGTAAACAAGGGGACAAAGGCAGGCACAGCACCAAAGTTTCCACAAAAAGGAATAGCCCAGGTACAGTGTCAGCTCTACATGCCTCCTCTGAGAATAAATTAAAGGGAATCAAGGAATGCATATTTTGCGAAGGCAACCAAAAGTCATATAAATGTGAGGTGGCTGAGGCCTTACCCTTTGAGGAGTGTTATTTTATTTATTTGTCGGGTTCGAAATCCCAGCTGAGCTGTGAACGGCCAAATTCTAAAGGGCAAGTTCTACCTAAAGCCCAAGTTAAGCTAAATTAAACTTTACGGATTTGAGATCCTATTAGGTCCTACCTCAGGGTAACCTCAGGGTTGCTGACTCGATGCGGGCCTACCTTAGACCTTAAATTACATGAACTTAAAGGGTAAACAAAAGGGTACTATTTGTGGTCTTCTTTCTGAACCTTGCAACAACAACGCAACCTGGACTATTGCACGATGCAACAATCATGTATCTAAACAACCAAACTGAATTGCAAGAGAGCTCTCTATCAAACCACACCTTTACGTACGACCTTCCACAAACGAGTAGAAAGGACGCGCAGCATCCCAAAATGATGCCAACAATGTAACCAAACAACGATGCCACAAGAGCTCAAAAATGCTAGTTCTAAATTAATTTAATTTTTCACTAACCTTACAATTATGAGATGGATATATATACACCTTAACTTAATATATATACAAGCAATGCTGCATCAATCAGCTTAGTCATCGTATCGCCTTGGGACAACAATGGTTCTTCCTCTTCTAGATTTTCTAACACTCCCCACCGAAGAGGCATTGTTGTCATTACCTTCTGCAAGGTTAGCCAAGCCTTCTTCATGAGGCTGTAACTCAAATGTTTCATCTTGACTATTTGTGTTTTTGCTGATTTCTAAAGCATAGAGTTTTTGTATAGGTCTCTTTAACTTTCCTCCTGAAGTCTTTACCAGTGCAGACCTAACTAAATTGTCTTTGCCAACAAACAACTCTTCAATTATGCCAAGCTTCCAGCATTGCCTTGGTCTTTCATCCCCAATCATTATCACTTCTCCTACCTTGATACAATTTGCATTGGAGCCCTTTACCTTGCCTGATGGGTAATAATTGAGTTCTGGCAAGTATTCCATCTGCCACCTCTTCCATAACTGATCTTGTAGCTCTTCAAGGTACCTGAACCGTCTGGTTAACTCTTCTTGAGTGCTCTGGATGGGCTGCAAGTCTTCTGGCACACTGGGGTTTGATGTTAATCGTTTACCACAAAGAAAATGATTTGGTGTCAATGGCTCTGCATCCTGCCTACTGTTGTAAACAAAAGTGATAGGCCTACTGTTCACCATTGCTTCTACTTCACATAAAACAGTAGAGAATTCTTCTTTGCTCAAATGAGCATTAGCTAAAAGTTTCTTTAATGGACACTTTACACTTCTCACTAGCCTTTCCCAAAATCCTCCCCACCATGGTGCTCTCTCAACAATAAACTCCCACTGTACCCCTTGGTGTGAAAAGTAGGATTGGAATCCTTCCTCTTTTAGCAAGGACCAAATTTCTTGGAGTTCCTTTGCAGCCTTTTTGAAGGTTTTTGCATTATCCGATATGATTTTATTTGGGAAACCCCTTCTGTTCACAAACCTTTTAAAGGCCAAAAGAAATACATCACTACTTAAGTTGCTTACCAACTCCAAATGGATTGCTCTGGTGGTAGCACAGGTGAAAAGACATATATAACCTTTGTTAGACTCCCCTCGCTCATACACATAGACTGGCCCTGCAAAGTCTACTCCCACTACATCAAATGGGGCAGTATAGACACACCGTTCTCTTGGAAGTGGAGCCACCTTTTCATAATAAGGCTTTGCACTCCAACGCTTGCAAACCACACATTTATGCAAGACCTTTTTCACTACTTGTCTAATTTTGAGAATCCAAAATTGTTGTCTAATCTCTATTATCACTTCTCTAACTCCAGCATGTAACAGCTTATGATGAGTATCCAGGATCAAAAGGTCCACAAAGTGCCCCCCAGAAGGTAGCAAAATTGGATGTCTTTTCTCCTCTGGAAGCCCAGAAAACTGTAGTCTACCTCCTACTCTCAATAAATCCTGATCCAAAAAACATCCAAACCCTTGAGCGCAGAATGTGTTGGTAGAACCTGTAATGGATGGCTGGTGAGCAATTCCCGCTCTTCACCAAATTTTTCCTTCTGCGCATATACCACCCAGTATTTCCTGGCTTGCTGAATCTCATTACTGTTCAGAATTCCTTCCCTTCTTGTTTCTCCCTTAATGTTGTTGGTAAATCTATATACCCATGCTGTCACTCTTAACAATCTTTTCAGACTGCTAATGTCCTCAAGCCTCAATATGGGGTCCTGCTGCATAACTTGACAACTGTTCACAGCGCATTTTCTCACCTCACTCACCCATGCTTCTTCAGCCTGGCATTCTCCTACAATAGGCTGATTAGAAGGCCAGTTTTCACTTCCAAGTTTTAGCCACTCTGGCCCATTCCACCACAAACTTGATTGCGAAAGATCTTTCACCGAAATTCCTCGTGTTGGTAAATCAGCGGGGTTTTGGATGCCTGGACAATGCTTCCATTGCTTGGGATCTGTGTGCGCTTGAATTTCCTCCACCCTATTGGCAACAAATGGTTTCCATTTCCTTGCCTGACTTCTTAACCAGTGCCAAACTATAGTGGAGTCTGTCCAATAATAGCTTGGAATTTCATAGAGGGCCAAAGACTTTCGCACTGTAATTGCAAGCCGACTAGCAATAACGGCACCCATCAATTCCAACCTTGGAACAGAAAGCCTTTTCAAAGGTGCTACTCTACTCTTTGCAGCAACCAACCTGCAACTTACTTCTTCTTGCAATGCGCCTCTTATGTAAATACAAGTTGCATAGGCTTCCTCACTTGCATCACAAAAGATGTGCAGCTCCAAATTGTCTGGACTATTGTTCAACTCTCCAAAGTACCATCTTGGGATTTCAATGTCTCCAAGATGTGCCAATTCTTTGAACCAATATTTCCACCTTACCACCATATGATCAGATAACTCTTGGTCCCAACCAAGTCCAATTTCCCAGAGGCTCTGAAACCAAATTTTTGACTTTATCACAAATGGAGCCAGGAATCCAAGAGGATCAAAGACCTTCGAAGCCAAACTAAGAGCTGTCGTTTTGTCCACCTTGTCTCATTCTCAGCCAGCTCTACTAAAGATTTCCCATTGAAGGTAAACAAATCATCATCTTGCTGCCAAACGATGCCTAGCACCTTTGCGTCTATTGCCCACAACTCCTTAATACCAGAATCCTCAATACTTTCTGCTGCATCAGGTACTACAGAGGAATGACTCATAAACTCTTGTAATTGCGAATGATTGGTCTGCCATTTTCTGAGCTCCATGCCAGCCTCCCTCATTATAGCTCTAGCCTCCATGAATATCTGTTTAGCCATTTCTGTATTATCCACGGAACATAGCAAATCATCAACATAAAAATTTTTCCTTATGTGTTCAATAGTGTTAGGATAGACTTCAGAATATTTCTTAAAATGGTACTGCATAGTAGCTGCCAACAGAAATGGACTAGAGCTGAGGCCAAACAACACTGACTTCATTCTATATGCTTGAACCTTAGGTTCATTTTCCAACAAGTCTTTCGTATCCACCCACAGATACCTTACTGCATCTCTGTCCTCTGGTTTTAACTTTATCCGCAAAAAGGCTTGCTTCACATCTGCAGTCAATGCTACTCTACCAAACCTGAATCTCAGTAACAAGGAAAATAAATCTGCATTTAAATTTGGCCCAGCATCCAAACAGTCATTCAAGGACACACCACCTTTGTCCTTGGCTGAGCCATCAAAAACTACCCTCAGTTTGGTGGTAGTTTTGTCTCGCCGTACCACTGCATGGTGTGGCAGATAATGTGCCTCCTGGCTCACCAGCTCACCTTGCACCCTTTCAGCATAGCCCTCCCTTACATAACTTAGGATGGCCTCATCGTATTCAATTAACAACTCCTCATTTTTTCTTAGCCTGTACAATGAAGTCTCCAACCTCCGATTAGCTAGCTGAAGGTTTGAACCGGGTTTGCAAGAATCCTTCCATGGTAGGCCAACTTCATAGCAACCATCTCTAAACCCAATCCCTTTTTCAAAGTGCTCTAAAACATCATTGTTCACTGTACTTGCCTGGTTGTCCTTTATACCAATAGATTCAAGTTCCCAAAACGCTTTCAAATGCCTTTCCAGACCATGGCTGTTCTCCTCAATCTTAACAAAGAGAGCCTTAACTTCCATTTCATTGCAATAACTACCATGTAGCATCCAGCCTAGCTTACTTTCAATAGCTACTGGGCCTTGAGATGTACGGACAATATTACCAGTGATGAAGTCCCAATAATAGTCAGCTCCAATCAAAAGACTAATATCTTCTGTTCCCTCAAACTTATTATTGCCCAAATTAATTCCTTTAACTTGCAATTCTTGGACACATGCCATATCTAAACAAGTAGTGACTGGAGCACAAAGTTCCTCAATCTCTACAGCTTGGACCTTGATAGTGGGACTTTGCGGTAACAACCCTTTAACCAGAACTTCTACCTTCTTAAATTTGGTTCGGTTTTGAACGGAACCCCCAAACCCAGAAATTCTTAAATTTTCCCTCTTAAGTTCTTTAAACTTCAATTTTCTGGAAATTCTGGTCTTAATAAAACTACACTGGCTACCACTATCAAACAACACTCTTACAGTAGCTTCTCCCTCATTCCCAATTAATAAGGCTGCAGTTGTTTGCAATAATCCCCCTTTACTTTTACTCCCTTGCATAGCAGTGGCATGTGCCACTGATGTCTCTACTTCTGGGGTAGGCCTACTAAGAGTGTTTTCACACAATAATGGCTGATGCCTACCATGACATTTTTTGCACAAAATTTTAAACTTACAAAACCTTGCTCTATGACCTTTCAAAAAACATTTAAAACATGCTGTGGACTTAGTTACCCTGTCCTTTCTCTCCTCAAAGGGTAAGGCCTCAGCCACCTCACATTTATATGACTTGTGGTTGCCTTCGCAAAATATACATTCCTTGATTCCCTTTAATTTATTCTCAGAGGAGGCATGTAGAGCTGACACTGTACCTGGGCTATTCCTTTTTGTGGAAACTTTGGTGCTGTGCCTGCCTTTGTCCTCTTGTTTACCATCCCACTGTGCAAACTCAACTCCCTCGTCTTGCTAATTCTGTGCCTAAAAGACTTAACATCTGCTGAAGGGGGATGTACACATGTTCTGCAGAGTGTCCCCTACTTAATTCAAGCAAAATTGAGCTAGGCAATTTAGACTCCAGTGTAGGAACCAACATTATACCATACTTTTCCATTCCTACACCCAAGTTGTCCAGGGACCTAGTTCTAATTTCAAATTCATCATATAACTGCCGTAACTCCTTGACACTATTAGGATTATTAACAGGAGGTATAGTTAAAAGTGCACGGAGGTGGCTTTTAATTAAGATCTCTGGCTTACCAAACCGTTTCTTTAATATATCCCAAGCCACATTATAATTAGCCTCTGTTAATGCTAATCCTGCTATAGTCTTTGCTGCCTCCCCTTCCAAGAGGGACCGCAAATAATTAAACTTCTCCACGGCACTTAACACTTGACTAGAATGAACTGCTGATTGAAAACTGTCTGCCCATCCTTGCCATTCCTGAATACTCCCAGAAAATGTTTTGAGTACAAGCCTCGGTAATTGAACTACAGATCTGTTAACCTTAACTTCACAAGCATCATTTGTTGAGTGTTGTGTTTCATTATTAGACCTGGTCTCTAACTGTACTGAGCTGCTAAACTCTTTTGCTCGGAGGCCTACGTTAATCATATCAATAATCTCTTCAAAGTAAATTATGTTATTTTCTATTTCATCCTCTTCTATAAGAGCCTCAATTTTAACATTTACCTCACTTAGAGCAACCTTTTTAGTTTCTAATATGGCAAGCTTCGCAGTCACTAAGCGTAAATCCTCTTGCTCTATGGCAGAATCTATAGTGGCAATGACCTTTGTAATTAGACCTTTGTAGGCACTTCTCCTTTTTATAAATTTGTTCAATTCAGATGCACTCATCTTCAATGTAAACAACCCTTGGGCTCAATACCAAATGAGCTGAATTGGCAGAAATACTTAACCAAACTGATCAAACGCAAATTTTACTTTCAAATAAACTGAATTGCTGAGTGGGGTACTAACCAAACACCAGTATGGAATACCAAATTTTCCACCCCAGGACCTTAATTCAATGATGACCCAAAATTAACCAAACCGGAAAAAAAGTAGGCCAAAAAACGACAGACGACTGGCCAAGTTTCGCAATTGGGCGACCAAACTTTACCCTGGGACCTTAATTCAATAACCCAAAATTAACCGAACCGGAAAAAAAGTAGGCCAAAAAACGACAGACGACTGGCCAAGTTTTGCAATTGGGCGACCAAACTTTACCCTGGGACCTTAATTCAATAATAACCCAAAATTAACCAAACCGGAAAAAAAGTAGGCCAAAAAACGACAGACGACTGGCCAAGTTTCGCAATTGGGCACCAAACTTTACCCTGGGACCTTAATTCAATAATAACCCAAAATTAACCAAACCGGAAAAAAAGTAGGCCAAAAAACGACAGACGACTGGCCAAGTTTCGCAATTGGGCGACCAAACTTTTTACCCTGGGACCTTAACTCAATAATACTCAACCCGTCTAGGCCTAACTTGGGATACAATTTGCACAATCAGAACTTTGCCGAAAAATGGTCACTGACTCAGTCTTGGGGTAGAAATCCGGTTCTGAAGGACCATGTTATTTTATTTATTTGTCGGGTTCGAAATCCCAGCTGAGCCGTGAACGGCCAAATTCTAAAGGGCAAGTTCTACCTAAAGCCCAAGTTAAGCTAAATTAAACTTACGGATTTGAGATCCTATTAGGTCCTACCTCAGGGTAACCTCAGGGTTGCTGACTCGATGCGGGCCTACCTTAGACCTTAAATTACATGAACTTAAAGTAAACAAAAGGGTACTATTTGTGGTCTTCTTTCTGAACCTTGCAACAACAACGCAACCTGGACTATTGCACGATGAAACAATCATGTATCTAAACAACCAAACTGAATTGCAAGAGAGCTCTCTATCAAACCACACCTTTACGTACGACCTTCCACAAACGAGTAGAAAGGACGCGCAGCATCCCAAAATGATGCCAACAATGTGACCAAACAAAGATGCCACAAGAGCTCAAAAATGCTAGTTCTAAATTAATTTAATTTTTCACTAACCTTACAATTATGAGATGGATATATATACACCTTAACTTAATATATATACAAGCAATGCTGCATCAATCAGCTTAGTCATCGTATCGCCTTGGGACAACAATGGTTCTTCCTCTTCTAGATTTTCTAACAAGGAGAGAAAGGACAGGGTAACTAAGTCCACAGCATGTTTTAAATGTTTTTTGAAAGGTCATAGAGCAAGGTTTTGTAATTTTAAAATTTTGTGCAAAAAATGTCATGGTAGGCATCAGCCATTATTGTGTGAGAACACTCTTAGTAGGCCTACCCCAGAAGTAGAGACATCAGTGGCACATGCCACTGCTATGCAAGGGAGTAAAAGTAAAGGGGGATTATTGCAAACAACTGCAGCCTTATTAATTGGGAATAAGGGAGAAGCTACTGTAAGAGTGTTGTTTGATAGTGGTAGCCAGTGTAGTTTTATTAAGACCAGAATTTCCAGAAAATTGAAGTTTAAAGAACTTAAGAGGGAAAATTTAAGAATTTCTGGGTTTGGGGGTTCCGTTCAAAACCGAACCAAATTTAAGAAGGTAGAAGTTCTGGTTAAAGGGTTGTTACCGCAAAGTCCCACTATCAAGGTCCAAGCTGTAGAGATTGAGGAACTTTGTGCTCCAGTCACTACTTGTTTAGATATGGCATGTGTCCAAGAATTGCAAGTTAAAGGAATTAATTTGGGCAATAATAAGTTTGAGGGAACAGAAGATATTAGTCTTTTGATTGGAGCTGACTATTATTGGGACTTCATCACTGGTAATATTGTCCGTACATCTCAAGGCCCAGTAGCTATTGAAAGTAAGCTAGGCTGGATGCTACATGGTAGTTATTGCAATGAAATGGAAGTTAAGGCTCTCTTTGTTAAGATTGAGGAGAATAGCCATGGTCTGGAAAGGCATTTGAAAGCGTTTTGGGAACTTGAATCTATTGGTATAAAGGACAACCAGGCAAGTACAGTGAACAATGATGTTTTAGAGCACTTTGAAAAAGGGATTGGGTTTAGAGATGGTTGCTATGAAGTTGGCCTACCATGGAAGGATTCTTGCAAACCCGGTTCAAACCTTCAGCTAGCTAATCGGAGGTTGGAGACTTCATTGTACAGGCTAAGAAAAAATGAGGAGTTGTTAATTGAATACGATGAGGCCATCCTAAGTTATGTAAGGGAGGGCTATGCTGAAAGGGTGCAAGGTGAGCTGGTGAGCCAGGAGGCACATTATCTGCCACACCATGCAGTGGTACGGCGAGACAAAACTACCACCAAACTGAGGGTAGTTTTTGATGGCTCAGCCAAGGACAAAGGTGGTGTGTCCTTGAATGACTGTTTGGATGCTGGGCCAAATTTAAATGCAGATTTTTTTCCTGTTACTGAGATTCACGTTTGGTAGAGTAGCATTGACTGCAGATGTGAAGCAAGCCTTTTTGCGGATAAAGTTAAAACCAGAGGACAGAGATGCAGTAAGGTATCTGTGGGTGGATACGAAAGACTTGTTGGAAAATGAACCTAAGGTTCAAGCATATAGAATGAAGTCAGTGTTGTTTGGCCTCAGCTCTAGTCCATTTCTGTTGGCAGCTACTATGCAGTACCATTTTAAGAAATATTCTGAAGTCTATCCTAACACTATTGAACACATAAGGAAAAATTTTTATGTTGATGATTTGCTATGTTCCGTGGATAATACAGAAATGGCTAAACAGATATTCATGGAGGCTAGAGCTATAATGAGGGAGGCTGGCATGGAGCTCAGAAAATGGCAGACCAATCATTCGCAATTACAAGAGTTTATGAGTCATTCCTCTGTAGTACCTGACGCAGCAGAAAGTATTGAGGATTCTGGTATTAAGGAGTTGTGGGCAATAGACGCAAAGGTGCTAGGCATCGTTTGGCAGCAAGATGATGATTTGTTTGCCTTCAATGGGAAATCTTTAGTAGAGCTGGCCGAGAATGAGACAAGGTGGACAAAACGTACAGCTCTTAGTTTGGCTTCGAAGGTCTTTGATCCTCTTGGATTCCTGGCTCCATTTGTGATAAAGTCAAAAATTTGGTTTCAGAGCCTCTGGGAAATTGGACTTGGTTGTGACCAAGAGTTACCTGATCATATGGTGGTAAGGTGGAAATATTGGTTCAAAGAATTGGCACATCTTGGAGACATTGAAATCCCAAGATGGTACTTTGGAGAGTTGAACAATAGTCCAGACAATTTGGAGCTGCACATCTTTTGTGATGCAAGTGAGGAAGCCTATGCAACTTGTATTTATATAAGAGGCGCATTGCAAGAAGAAGTAAGTTGCAGGTTGGTTGCTGCAAAGAGTAGAGTAGCACCTTTGAAAAGGCTTTCTGTTCCAAGGTTGGAATTGATGGGTGCCGTTATTGCTAGTCGGCTTGCAATTACAGTGCGAAAGTCTTTGGCCCTCTATGAAATTCCAAGCTATTATTGGACAGACTCCACTATAGTTTGGCACTGGTTAATAAGTCAGGCAAGGAAATGGAAACCATTTGTTGCCAATAGGGTGGAGGAAATTCAAGCGCACACAGATCCCAAGCAATGGAAGCATTGTCCAGGCATCCAAAACCCCGCTGATTTACCAACACGAGGAATTTCGGTGAAAGATCTTTCACAATCAAGTTTGTGGTGGAATGGGCCAGAGTGGCTAAAACTTGGAAGTGAAAACTGGCCTTCTAATCAGCCTGTTGTAGGAGAATGCCAGGCTGAAGAAGCATGGGTGAGTGAGGTGAGAAAATGCGCTGTGAACAGTTGTCAAGTTATGCAGCAGGACCCCATATTGAGGCTTGAGGACATTAGCAGTCTGAAAAGATTGTTAAGAGTGACAGCATGGATATATAGATTTACCAACAACATTAAGGGAGAAACAAGAAGGGAAGGAATTCTGAACAGTAATGAGATTCAGCAAGCCAGGAAATACTGGGTGGTATATGCGCAGAAGGAAAAATTTGGTGAAGAGCGGGAATTGCTCACCAGCCATCCATTACAGGTTCTACCAACACATTCTGCGCTCAAGGGTTTGGATGTGTTTTTGGATCAGGATTTATTGAGAGTAGGAGGTAGACTACAGTTTTCTGGGCTTCCAGAGGAGAAAAGACATCCAATTTTGCTACCTTCTGGGGGCACTTTGTGGACCTTTTGATCCTGGATACTCATCATAAGCTGTTACATGCTGGAGTTAGAGAAGTGATAATAGAGATTAGACAACAATTTTGGATTCTCAAAATTAGACAAGTAGTGAAAAAGGTCTTGCATAAATGTGTGGTTTGCAAGCGTTGGAGTGCAAAGCCTTATTATGAAAAGGTGGCTCCACTTCCAAGAGAACGGTGTGTCTATACTGCCACATTTGATGTAGTGGGAGTAGACTTTGCAGGGCCAGTCTATGTGTATGAGCGAGGGGAGTCTAACAAAGGTTATATATGTCTTTTCACCTGTGCTACCCCAGAGCAATCCATTTGGAGTTGGTAAGCAACTTAAGTAGTGATGTATTTCTTTTGGCCTTTAAAAGGTTTGTGAACAGAAGGGTTTCCCAAATAAAATCATATCGGATAATGCAAAAACCTTCAAAAAGGCTGCAAAGGAACTCCAAGAAATTTGGTCCTTGCTAAAAGAGGAAGGATTCCAATCCTACTTTTCACACCAAGGGGTACAGTGGGAGTTTATTGTTGAGAGAGCACCATGGTGGGGAGGATTTTGGGAAAGGCTAGTGAGAAGTGTAAAGTGTCCATTAAAGAAACTTTTAGCTAATGCTCATTTGAGCAAAGAAGAATTCTCTACTGTTTTATGTGAAGTAGAAGCAATGGTGAACAGTAGGCCTATCACTTTTGTTTACAACAGTAGGCAGGATGCAGAGCCATTGACACCAAATCATTTTCTTTGTGGTAACGATTAACATCAAACCCAGTGTGCCAGAAGACTTGCAGCCCATCCAGAGCACTCAAGGAGAGTTAACCAGACGGTTCAGGTACCTTGAAGAGCTACAAGATCAGTTATGGAAGAGGTGGCAGATGGAATACTTGCCAGAACTCAATTATTACCCATCAGGCAAGGTAAAGGGCTCCAATGCAAATTGTATCAAGGTGGGAGAAGTGGTAATGATTGGGGATGAAAGACCAAGGCAATGCTGGAAGCTTGGCATAATTGAAGAGTTGTTTGTTGGCAAAGACAATTTAGTTAGGTCTGCACTGGTAAAGACTTCAGGAGGAAAGTTAAAGAGACCTATACAAAACTCTATGCTTTAGAAATCAGCAAAAAACACAAATAGTCAAGATGAAACATTTGAGTTACAGCCTCATGAAGAAGGCTTGGCTAACCTTGCAGAAGGTAATGACAACAATGCCTCTTCGGTGGGGAGTGTTAGAAATCTAGAAGAGGAAGAACCATTGTTGTCCCAAGGCGATACGATGACTAAGCTGATTGATGCAGCATTGCTTGTATATATATTAAGTTAAGGTGTGTATATATATCCATCTCATAATTGTAAGGTTAGTGAAAAATTAAATTAATTTAGAGCTAGCATTTTTGAGCTCTTGTGGCATCATTGTTTGGTCACACTGTTGGCATCATTTTGAGACCTGCGCGTCTTTTCTACTCGTTTGTGGAAGTCGTACGTAAAGGTGTGGTTTATAGAGAGCTCTCTTGCAATTCAGTTTGGTTGTTTAGATACATGATTGTTGCATCGTGCAATAGTCCAGGTTGCGTTGTTGTTGCAAGGTTCAGAAAGAAGACCACAAATAGTACCCTTTTGTTTACTTTTTAAGTTCATGTAATTTAAGGTCTAAGGTAGGCCCGCATCGCGTCAGCAACCCTGAGGTTACCCTGAGGTAGGACCTAATAGGATCTCAAATCCGTAAGTTTAATTTAGCTTAACTTGGGCTTTAGGTAGAACTTGCCCTTTAGAATTTGGCCGTTCACGGCTCAGCTGGGATTTCGAACCCGACAAATAAATAAAATAACAGTATGAGCAAGGCCGTAACTACCTATGAGGTCACCGAGGTCCGGACCTCGGTAATTATTTCGTAAAAAAAAAAAAAGAGACTGAACCGTTCTCCGTGTATGAAACGCATATTACCGCTTTTCTTTTGAAAAGAGGGAGCGTCGAGCGTTTTGTGTTTTGTGTTTAGTGTATAGCTTGGGTTGTGTTTGTAGATGTCATTTTGGTCTGAATTTTGCTCGTCCCGCCGCGCTCGAAAAAAATCTGGACCTCACTAATTTCTAAACCCTAGTTACGGCCCTGTGTATGAGTAAACCTGTAAAGCACAAAGCTAACAGAGGCACTAATCTGTCACTACTAAATTTCAGATACTCAGCAGAAATACCATCAATACCACATGATTTGTTACAATCTAAACATTTTATGGCCTGTTTAATCTCAAATATACTAACTCTTATATCTGGACTATAGGTAGCATCACAATTAACATTAGTGTTCCTATGTACAGAGCTGAATAACTCACTGTAGTGTTCCTTCCATACATTGACTATATTCTCAGTCCCAGATACATTTTCAATATTAGCAGGGAGAGACATTGCACTATTATTCATTATTTTTAATTCGTCCCAAAAGTTTCTTGGATTCTTACTGGCAAGTTTTCTGGCCAGAGCATCCCTGCTTAACTTATCCTTATGATTTTTTATATACCTTAAGGCATACTTGAACCTGGCAGTAGCCCTCTGTTTTTGTTGTAATACAGGGCCTTGCCTTGGCTTCCCTTGTTCACACCACATTAAAAAAGCATCTCTGGATGAATTATGAAGTTCAGCCACATAATCGCTCCAGCCAGGTCTACATGTATAATTTTTTCTTCTAAATGTATTTAAGTCTAGACTAGAATTATTGAGAGAGGAAACAATTTGTTCATACATGTCTTTAAATGCCAAAATGTGTTTGAATTCTACAATTTACATCCTGACGAGCTAGAGCATCATTCGGGATAGATATATTACTTAACAATACATCAGACTTATTACAATACTGTTGTTTGCCCTCATCATCAACTTTGGACCAGTCTAACTTCGCTTTACGCGTATCATTTACCTGTGATAGCATTGGAATACAATTAATGTCAAACTCAATTAATAGGGGCATGTGGTCAGAACTAGCATAGGAGTACAAAACTGCCATATTCAGAACTGCCTGATTTGCATCAGGTGTACCATGAGGTGGTGTGCCAACTATGAACTATCACTAACATAAGTAAAGCTATCACCAGGAAGACTACACATGGATGAAAGGGTCAAGTTATTATTTTCACAGAAGGCTTTTAAGTGGTTGCTAAACAAAGAATTATCATTAAGCACATTAGCATTAAGGTCACCAATAATAGCTACTCATGTCGTATCCAACTCATCAATAATACTGCTGACCTGCCCCAATTTAATGAGGTAATCTTCATTATCAACTGTCCGAAAAGGCATATAGATACACAGAATTACACATTTTTTATTGGCTACACAAATTTCTATTCCAGTTAGCCAATTCAAACCAAGTTTTAATTAACTAATATATTTCCCATACGCCAGGGCCGGATTGAGGTCCTCGTAGGCCCTAGGCAGTAGGCACTTCTGACAAAAAACTGTCTCCGATCAACCATGGGACAACAACGCTTGTCTTCCCTTGCACTACTCTCTAGTGAGAATGAGATTGTGCGAAAAACATAATTTGAAGATGTTATTGCTGATTTTGCAATTAAATAAGATTTCACTTTTTGTTATTACGTTTATTGACCGATATCCATAACGCTAAACAATGCTGGAACTCTGAAACATACAAACAAAACATAAAAACACACATGAAAAATAAAGGCATCAACATGAAGACACTAATCAATAATAATGAATATTCTCTATCTCCCCCCTGAGTCTTTGATATATACTGTATAGTGAAAAAAAGGGGAATAAAGACTGTTATATATTTAGTAGTGTGGTACAGGGTATGGGTGTCGATGGCGAGAGGGGGTTGTTCATGTAGTATGTAGCGTGTTCGTCATATCGTAATCGCTCTGCCATGAAGGTGTCTTCCTATCGCGTCCGGAGTGTCTGACGGCAGGGGCATCGGTTGGAGAAGCGGGACAACTGGACGCAGCACCTGGAGCAGCAGGTTGCGTGGAATCTCGTTGCTGGAAGCGCTCAATGGGTGCCAGGGACGGTGTTGGTGGGCACTGCTGATGGTGCGCAGCTGGTCTGGAGGGCAGGCCTCGTGGTGGGGTGTGTAGTGGAAGTGATGTGGGGCTGGTCGGTGAGGTTACGTTGCCAGCCGGTTGGTGGGCGGTAGGGGATGATCGCTCGACTGCGGACGGGGAGCGTGGTTTCGGGGGCGAGGTTGCGCACTGCTCCAATTCGGGCGCAGGGCTGAAGAGATGAAGGCGGGAGTCACCTCTGGGGGTGAGGTCGCGCAGTGCCCCGATCCGGGCGCAGGGTTAGAGAGGTGAAGGTGGGAGTCATCCCCGATGGCAGTGGCGGTCCTAGCTTACATGACGCCCTGGGCGAACCTCACCTTCAGCGCCCCCCCCCTGTTCGCCAACACACACACACACACATTCGAATCCCCCCAAAATAAAGGACAGACATAACTCTTTCACAAAATAACTTTTTATTGGACTAATTGTTGGAACTTCAGAACCAAAACAAAGACTCAAATTTCTGAATTTTACAAATCCTTCATCACGTAAATAGAATAACTCACTTAAGAGAATGTAATTATGATACTATGAACAGGAAAAATACAAATTAAATTGCACAACTGCCATAAATAAACTAGAGAATCAAATTTCTAAATTGTACAAATGCTCTATCACATAAATAGAATAAGACACTTAAGAGAGGGTAATTATTATGCTACACTTTGAACAAGAAACAAAATAAATTGCACCACAGCACAACTGCCATCTAAAGCCTGACTCTTCTTACCTTCCTTGATGCAAAGTCATGAATTAAATCATCATATGAAATCTGCTCAGCAATTGTATGATTTATACTGATGGGCCAGACCGGTAAGGCGTTCCTGTGACATAGTTGACCTCAGGTAGGATTTGATGAGCTTCAGCTTTGAAAAGCTCCTCTCTGCTTCAGCAATAGTGACTGGAAGAGTAAGACCAATTCTGAGAGCAGTCCACAAATTTGGATATATTTCAGAGAGCTCCCTTTCATGGATAAATGTCAGCAGTTCAAGCAAGGATATGGTCTTTGATGGCAAGTCAGGCAAGTTCTTCAGCTCCTGTGCAAGCTCTCTGCCATCCAAGTCAGATTGTCCCTTAAAGTGTAGTGTAGTACTAAGGTTCACACATTGTTCTGTCAGCTCCTCAAATGTGAGATTTTGGAAATGTGTCAGCACTCCAAACTTCTCTCCCACAATTTCCAACGTGGAAAATCTTTCCTGAATGGCTGATGTTGCAGCATCAACCACTGCATTGAAAAATGTCACCTCCAGCTTCTTCAAAGCATCAATCAAGGGCTCATCAGATGCTTCATAGGAGAAGTGCCGCTTTGTGGACCTCAGCCGTTTTTGTTTTAACACAGCCTCCACATTCATTTGTTCACAGATATCTGTGGCTGCCATTTGTGCAGCCACAAAACCTGTTGCCCTGTAATTGCGGAGACCTCTCTCTGTTTTTTTAGGAGATTTACTGCAACATCAACGTGCATGCTAGGAGACTGCATCTGCTTGCTCACATGCTGAATTTGGCACAACAGGTCATGCCACACCACTGAACAAATGGCGAAGCGGTATGACCCAACCTCCTCTGACAGAGATTGAGCCTCGACCTTTATTACAGAGTCTTTGGTGTGGTCCCTCACCTCGATCAGTGCATCTCTCACTGCAGCTGCCTGATATCTCAGGGGCTCCACACTCTTGATCTTGCTTTCCCACCTTGTATCAGACCACATCTTCAATGTGATGTTCACATGTTTTTTCAAAATGGCCCATCGTTGTGTGGAGGCTGAAAACAAGTTGTAAAGCTTCTGCAAGATGCCAAAGTAACTTGTGGCATCAATAGATCCCTTAGCAGCATCGGCCACAAGCAAATTCAGAGAATGAGCCCCACATGGAACAAACAGAGCTCTGGGATTAATTTCTAGGAGCCTGGATTGAACACCCTTGTTTTTTCCCCTCATGTTGGCCCCGTTGTCGTATGATTGTCCTCTACAGTCCATGAAAGGAACTTTTAGCTCCTCCAGTCTCTTCAGAATCAGAGATGCCAAATGTTGACCAGTGGACTCCTCTGCCTCCAAAAACCCCATGAAATGTTCCTTTATATGGGGCTTCCCCTCCAGTGACACAACCCGAATCACAACTGACAACTGTTCAGTGTGGCTGATATCTGGAGTGCAATCTAGAATTTTGAAAAAAACTTTGATTGTTTGATGTCGCTCACCATTGCTGAAATGGTCTTGCTGCTCGACAAATCAATGAGTTCGTTTTGTATGTGGTGGCCGAGGTAGCTGGTGTGACTGGAGGTCCCTTTTTGGACACGGTTAATGTGCTCTTGCATTATAGGATCAAATTGTGCCATCAGTTCAACTTCTTTCAGAAAATTGCCATTTGATGGTGAGAACAATTTTTCTGTATGTCCCCTTAGTGCCAAATTCCTAACTGCCAGAGAATGCACAATAGCAGTGAGACGTGTCAGCACCGCTCTCCATCTCAACTTCTCAGCCTCCAGAAGTGCCATCTCCTGCTTGTCAATGGTCTCCCCCTTTCTCATCCTCACTGCCAGTTCTTTCCAGATTTTCATAGAATTTAGGTGTTCTGAACTGTTGTCATGTGATGTGAGCAATGAGCTTGCATGCTTCCAGTCCGAGAGTCCCAAACTTGTTAAATTTATTTTCCTCTTGGAAAATAATGTACAACAGAAACAGAAAAGGCTGTTGTTTTTTAAGGAATAGACCAACCAACTTCTGGTTATATTTTCCCCACTAACCAATGACTTCCTGAAGTATTGATGGTGGAAACTTCTTCCGTCACTGTCGTTTCTAGGGAATACAAAGTCAGATGGTACTTGACTTGGTCCCCTGGAAACCAGTTGTGTCCGAATTCTCTCAGTCAGAACTGAAGGCCAGTTAGCAGGGTCGGTGGACAGAGACTCATCCTCAGGAGGCGATTCTGCTCCAGGCCTTTCTAATAGAAAGAACAAGAGCATTACTCATTAGTATACACACCTAAGTTAGATAACACATTATTCACAGCACTTTGTTATGGTGGTGGTGTTATGGAATTATGGTGGTGAAACACCACACATACCCAGTAACCCAGACCCAGTGATAATAACATTATAATTTATAACTGTTTGCAAAATGCTTTGCAGGGATGCACACACACACACACACACATACACACACACACGCACACACTCACAGACATATGTGCACACAAACTCACCTGAAGAGTCCTGCCGGGGAGAAGTAGAAGCAAATGGGTCTTCATCCTCAGGATCAGACTGCATTTGTGGAGACATATGTGAGGCTGAGGAGGTAGATGGCTCCTCAGCCTCAATAATGGCAGAAGTAGACGGCTTCTCATCCTGGCTAGTGGCAGAGGGTGTTCCAAAATATTTCAAAAGTGCCCCTGCAAATAGTAAAATAGAACATAACAGACCAATGCATGAATAGGCTAGTACAATTAATTTAACATGTTATTAAGCACAATTTATTAAACTTTTAGAATAGGAAACAAATGAATAATACAACCTCCTTGGTTAATGGCTAATTATATACATAATAGTACACTTCAAATGACTCAGAAAGCTATATCACAAAATAGCAGTGCAATATAGCAGTGAAGAGTAGATGACATAGCTCTATACCTTTATCTTTTGCTCGTTTCTCCTCTTCTTCTTTCCTCTTTTTTCTAAACTGAGCACCTGATAGCTTTGACCTCTTCTTATCCATTTGCGGTTATTTGACAGACCTTAGTGGCTTAGTGTGAAGATTCGTTCTGTAATAAATAATATACATTTCACTATTTAACCAAACCCAGAAAAATAACATTACATATGTTAAAGTATGGGCCTTTATTCCCAATAATATTAATCTGGAAGCATTTTGCATTGTTTAGGTCTTTTATGGGAAGGTTTATGGAAAATGCAATAGATGGTTTTTTATTAATAAAAATATATTTATTGATCTTTTATTATTTATTTTATTTTATTTTTTATTTTTATTTATTTCTTTATTTATTTATTCTTATTTTTATTTTTATTTTTTTTGCAGGCGCTCATGCCGCCCCTCCACAAATGCCGCCCTGTGCGGCTGCCCATATTGCCCATATGAGGAACCGCCACTGCCCGATGGTGAGGCGGCGTCTGTGCGGTTGGACGGGCACGTATTTCCTCAGAATTTTTCTGTTTCGCAGAGTCACTCTGCCTGAACCGTCAACCTTCACCACGTATTGATCGAACTGTCGCACTTCTATTACCAGGCCAGTCTTGTCCCATTTCCTGTGGTTGGGGCCGATCTGGTTCTGGATTCTGACCCTGTCTCCGACCACGAGTGGGGGTAACCGTCTGGTGTGCTCGGACCAGTATTCAGTGGCTCTCATGTGCCTATTCCGCAAGGCATTCCTCCCTCGCCAGGTATCGTGTGGCTTGTACCTGCCGGGCACGATCGGGATGAAATCTTTGATCGGACGGCCGAACACACACACGCATAGCGGGAGACAGCTTGGTATCTTTGTCAGGCGTGTTGCGGTATTGTAGCATGGCTCACTGAAAAGCGTCTGTATCGAGCTCACCGTTCGGTCCTGTGTTGTCTGTGATCAGTCGTTTCGCTGTTTTCACGCCAACTTCGGCTCTGCAGTTTGAATGTGGAAAAGCTACCGAAGCCAGACGGTGGTGTACGCCCCAGTTCCCCAGGAAGTGACAAGTAGCCGTGGATGTGAATTCAGGGCCGCCGTCAGATGACAGTTCGTCGCAGATGCCACAAGTCACGAACACCCCACGCAGGCTGTTGATGAGGCCTCTGGTGCCATCCGTGGTCCTCTCCACAATCGACCAGTTTGAGTACCTGTCGACGATCACCAGGTAGTTGGTACCTTTAGAGTGGAAATAATCGGCACAGATACACTAGAAAGGGTAGACGGGGGACACCGGAGGAATTGGAGGAGCACTGGGTAGCGAAGGTGCTATACGGTTGCAATGGTTGCAACTGTTCCTGAGGGTAGTGATAGCAGGGGTGATGCCGGGCCAGAACACGGACACCTCAGCCATCGCGACCATCGACGATACGCTCTGGTGGGCTGCGTGGAGCGCGTTCAGTACATCCTGCCGGAGAGAGGGAGGGATCACAACACGGTTTTTGAATATGATGACGCCGTCCACCGTGTACAGGTCCTCTCAGAATTGATAATATTCTCTGAGTGTGGATGGGAGCTCGTGACGGAAGTCAGGCATGCCTGACTCGATTATCGAGACGAGCTCTGTCATGTGTTGGTCGCTGCTCGTCGCCAATCTTACCCGGTCCCAGGTAACGGACTGCAGCGTGTTCATAGCTGAGATCGCGGAGGCCATAACCTCGTCGTCGAGGGCTTCGTCGTTGTACGCAGCCGTTCCCTCTGTGCGTATGCCAGTTAAGAATGAGTGGCGCAGAGCAGCTGCCGACGGTAGGTCATCATCAGCAACAGCGTCTTGGCTACTAGCGGAGATATCGTCTGCCAGGAGCATCTTTTCAGGTTGGCGGGACGTAGCGTCAGCAGCGCGATGCCTCGCACCAGGTACATGGATCATACGAAATCTGTAGCGGAGTCTTCTCCTTCAGATTTTTCAGTCAAGCATTCGGTAAGTTTTCCAGTGACCTGTCGCCAAACACCTTCAGCAGCGGTTTGTGGTCAACCGCGATGATGAGGTAATCGCAGCCAAGGACGAAGTACCTGGCCTTGTCCAGTGCGTCAGCGACTGCCAGAGCCTCCCCCTCGATCGGCGGGTAGCGTGACTCGGCAGGGTGGGTGAAGCGACTGCCAACGAGGGTGACCATCCAACCAGTGCGGAAGCAAAAGGATTCAGCACCAGGACATTCACAGTCAGGGCCGGATTTACTTGCTTGTGGGCCCTAGGCCAAACCTTATCAGTGCCCCCCCAAAAAAAATAATATATATATATATATATATATATCGTAATATTGTAATGTAAAAAAAAAAGAATTACAACATAATGTAACACATCAATAATTTTATTCAAATTAGTTTTATATCATGTACAACTTATTCTTACACAAAGGAATAATGGAAAAAAATACAGTCAAATTGAAGCATAATAAATTTTGCAATAAGAATTACAACATAATGTAATACATTACACATTAATAATTTTTAATCAAATTAGTTCCATATCAAGTACATCAAAGTAAATCAAGTTCCATATCATGTACATCTTACACATAGGAATAATGGAAAAATACAATGAAACTGAAGCATAATAAATTTTGCAAGCACAACTATGTGAAGTTCAAAATGACGTTTTCCTGCTTTTTTCTATGGCAAATTTGTCAATGATACTGTTTGTGTCAAGGGATTGTAGGAGGTCCCCAGTGGGCCCCCAGTTACTGGTTTAATTTATAAGTCTTCGGTATTTAGCACTGCCTAATGATAAAGAAAGATATGACCATACCTTATTATTTCGTTGGGGCTCGCTTCTGTTTGTAGGGGGCGACGATCTCTTTCGATGTAGGGCTGTAGGCATTGAACAACGAGTTTATTTGGTTTAATTAATATAGGTAATCACTACACTTAAACACCTGAAGGAATATGCCTATCATTTTGAATTATTAGGTATTCACTCAGAACTTATAGGAAGGTTAATTACGTCTCCCTTGCCTAAAGCTTTGTTTGGAACTCTCCACTCTGCGATGAGCTAATATAAATTCCTTTGTGTTCAATTTCGTTAACTTTACAAAATTCGTTGACTCTTCTCTCAAAGTAATTTTCATGAGTCAGTAATGGAAAATTTTGATACGAAATAATTCGTTTTTCTTGTTGTTATGTGGACCCAATGCCTCCATATTGGGTTCTATGTATGGCAATTATTTTCATTCCCAACAGGCTATGTCGCCAATTCCAAGGCAATTTTGTAGATATTTAATTCAATGAATTAATAATTTGTATTTAATTAAGAAATAAAGGTACTACATACCTGTAGGCGTGTATAGTTTTTCCATAAAAAGGATGTCAGGACAGATGGCTGAGGATGAAGCTCTCACACCAGAAGAGGAATTCAAAAGGGAATGCAATTCAGTATATGACAGTATCATCACACAGATTCAGTGGAGATTTGAGGAAATGATGAACATTTCAGAGGAGTTTTCATATAGATGGAGTTGAGTTTGCATCTGAAATTGAATGTTTCAAGTTCCAGGCAGATGCACTATTGTCATATTTATCAGCTGCTACTCCAGTGGATCTTTTGAACATCATTCACATATACTCTCTTCAAGATGCCTATCCCAATACTGATGTAGCTCTGAGGATATTCTTAACGCTTCCAGTCACGGTTGCTTCCTGTGAGCGCAGTTTCAGCAAACTGAACCTAACTAAAAACCACTTGTGTTCATCAATGGGCCAAGAACGTCTATCTAACATGGCTATTATACCTATAGAACAGAAGATAGCAAACTCTCTGAACTATGACAATGTGATTGATGACTTTGGAGTCGTGAACGCAAGTATCTCTTTAATAACTCTTGACTTAGTTAAAGTGAATTTCCTAATAAATTCCATAAGATTGAATATGCATTAGTAATTTCTCTGTAGTTCAATTTGAGTTCAATAATTAAAAAATATTTATAAACACAACAAGGATATTCCTGAAATTAATTTGTTCAAACCTTGAGACATAACCCTAAAATTATAAATAATTAGCATTGTCAAAATAATCCTTATACATGCCACATTATTTATATCAATTAAAATTAAATTCACCAATGATTATTTGCGGCAGGGGAAGGGGGTGGAATTCCTGTTGTGCCTAGGACGCCAGCAAGGCTTGCTACGGCTCTGGGTACTATCAAAAATAGAAAAATTAAATTCTATAAAATAAACTTAATAGGATTCACTTGAAAACCTTTCAGTATAATAACTTCACCAAGAAGGGAGGAAGACTTAATAAAAAAATATTTAAAATTAAAGAAAAACGAATGAAATAATACCAAGAAGTATTTACAAAAATGTACAACAGTAGTGAATTCTCCAGTTATAAAAATTATAGCAAACATGATATAACTGAGAATGAGGACTACGGAGTTAAATTTAAACTCGCTTCACATATTATTAATACTGGGAGCTATTGAAGAATAGGGACCCCAGCCTTCTTTAGTTAGCTTTATAAGGCTAACTAACGAAAATATCATGACCTAACCTAACCAATCGTCAAGGGCGTACAGTTAACCTGACGATTGGTTAGGTTAGGTCGTGATATTTTCGTTAGTTAGCCTTATAAGCCTAACTAAAGAAGGCTGGGGTCCCTATTGTTATTTTATTTATTTGTTGGGTTCAAAATCCCAGCTGAGCCGTGAACGGCCAAATTCTAAAGGGCCAGTTCTACCTACAGCCCAAGTTAAGCTAAAATTAAAACTTACGGATTTGAGATCCTATTAGGTCCTACCTCAGGGTTGCTGACTCGATGCGGGCCTACCTTAGACCTTAGTTACCTGAATTTAATATAAACACAAAAGGGGTACTATTTATGGTCTTCTTTCTCAACCTTGCAACAACAACGCAACCTGGACTATTGCACGATGCAACAATCTTGTATCTAAACAACCAAACTGAATTGCAAGAGCTCTCTATCAGACCACACCCTGTACGTACGACATCCCACAAACGAGTAGAAAAGACGCGCAGCGCCCAAAAATGATGCCACCAGCGTCCCAAACACTGATGCCACAAGAGCCCAAAAATGCTAGCTCTAAATTAAGTGAATTTTTCACTAACCTTACAATTATGAGATGGATATATACACACCTTAACTTAATATATACAAGCAATGCTGCATCAATCAGCTTAGTCATCATATCGCCTTGGGACAACAATGGTTCTTCCTCTTCTAGATTTTCTAACACTCCCCACCGAAGAGGCATTGTTGTCGTTACCTTCTGCAAGGTTAGCCAAGCCTTCTCCATGAGGCTGTAACTCAAATGTTTCATCTTGACTATCTGTGTTTTTGCTGATTTCTAAAGCATAGAGTTTTTGTATAGGTCTCTTTAACTTTCCTCCTGAAGTCTTTACCAGTGCAGACCTAACTAAATTGTCTTTGCCAACAAACAACTCTTCAATTATGCCAAGCTTCCAGCATTGCCTTGGTCTTTCATCCCCAATCATTACCACTTCTCCCACCTTGATACAATTTGCATTGGAGCCCTTTACCTTGCCTGATGGGTAATAATTGAGTTCTGGCAAGTATTCCATCTGCCACCTCTTCCATAACTGATCTTGTAGCTCTTCAAGGTACCTGAACCGTCTGGTTAACTCTCCTTGAGTGCTCTGGATAGGCTGCAAGTCTTCTGGCACACTGGGGCTTGATGTTAATCGTTTACCACAAAGAAAATGATTTGGTGTCAATGGCTCTGCATCCTGCATACTGTTGTAAACAAAAGTGATAGGCCTACTGTTCACCATTGCTTCTACTTCACATAAAACAGTGCAGAATTCTTCTTTGCTCAAATGAGCATCAACTAAAAGTTTCTTTAATGGACACTTTACACTTCTCACTAGCCTTTCCCAAAATCCTCCCCACCATGGTGCTCTCTCAACAATAAACTCCCACTGTACCCCTTGGTGTGAAAAGTAGGACTGGAATTCTTCCTTAATGTTGTTGGTAAATCTATATACCCATGCTGTCACTCTTAACAATCTTTTCAGACTGCTAATGTTCTCAAGCCTCAATATGGGGTCCTGCTGCATAACTTGACAACTTACTTCCTCTTGCAATGCGCCTCTTATATAAATACAAGTTGCATAGGCTTCCTCACTTGCATCACAAAAGATGTGCAGCTCCAAATTGTCTGGACTATTGTTCAACTCTCCAAAGTACCATCTTGGGATTTCAATGTCTCCAAGATGTGCCAATTCTTTGAACCAATATTTCCACCTTACCACCATATGATCAGGTAACTCTTGGTCCCAACCAAGTCCAATTTCCCAGAGGCTCTGAAACCAAATTTTTGACTTTATCACAAATGGAGCCAGGAATCCAAGAAGATCAAAGACCTTTGAAGCCAAACTAAGAGCTGTACGTTTTGTCCACCTTGTTTCATTCTCAGCCAGCTCTACTAAAGATTTCCCATTGAAGGTAAACAAATCATCATCTTGCTGCCAAACAATGCCTAGCACCTTTGCGTCTATTGCCCACAACTCCTTAATACCAGAATCCTCAATACTTTCTGCTGCATCAGGTACTACACAGGAATGACTCATAAACTCTTGTAATTGCGAATGATTGGTCTGCCATTTTCTAAGCTCCATGCCAGCCTCCCTCATTATAGCTCTAGCCTCCATGAATATCTGTTTAGCCATTTCTGTATTATCCACGGAACACAGCAAATCATCAACATAAAATTTTTCCTTATGTGTTCAATAGTGTTAGGATAGACTTCAGAATATTTCTTAAAATGGTACTGCATAGTAGCTGCCAACAGAAATGGACTAGAGCTGAGGCCAAACAACACTGACTTCATTCTATATGCTTGAACCTTAGGTTCATTTTCCAACAAGTCTTTCGTATCCACCCACAGATACCTTACTGCATCTCTGTCCTCTGGTTTTAACTTTATCCGCAAAAAGGCTTGCTTCACATCTGCAGTCAATGCTACTCTACCAAACGTGAATCTCAGTAACAAGGAAAATAAATCTGCATTTAAATTTGGCCCAGCATCCAAACAGTCATTCAAGGACACACCACCTTTGTCCTTGGCTGAGCCATCAAAAACTACCCTCAGTTTGGTGGTAGTTTTGTCTCGCCGTACCACTGCATGGTGTGGCAGATAATGTGCCTCCTGGCTCACCAGCTCACCTTGCACCCTTTCAGCATAGCCCTCCCTTACATAACTTAGGATGGCCTCATTGTATTCAATTAACAACTCCTCATTTTTTCTTAGCCTGTACAATGAAGTCTCCAACCTCCGATTAGCTAGCTGAAGGTTTGAACCGGGTTTGCAAGAATCCTTCCATGGTAGGCCAACTTCATAGCAACCATCTCTAAACCCAATCCCTTTTTCAAATTGCTCTAAAACATCATTATTCACTGTACTTGCCTGTTTGTCCTTTATGCCAATAGATTCAAGTTCCCAAAACGTTTTCAAATGCCTTTCCAGACCATGGCTGTTCTCCTCAATCTTAACAAAAAGAGCCTTAACTTCCATTTCATTGCAATAACTACCATGTAGCATCCAGCCTAGCTTACTTTCAATAGCTACCGGGCCTCGAGATGTGCGGACAATATTACCAGTGATGAAGTCCCAATAATAGTCAGCTCCAATCAAAAGACTAATATCTTCTGTTCCTTCAAACTTATTATTGCCCAAATTAATTCCTTTAACTTGCAATTCTTGGACACATGCCATATCTAAACAAGTAGTGACTGGAGCACAAAGTTCCTCAATCTCTACAGCTTGGACCTTGATAGTGGGACTTTGCGGTAACAACCCTTTAACCAGAACTTCTACCTTCTTAAATTTGGTTCGGTTTTGAACGGAACCCCCAAACCCAGAAATTCTTAAATTTTCCCTCTTAAGTTCTTTAAACTTCAATTTTCTGGAAATTCTGGTCTTAATAAAACTACACTGGCTACCACTATCAAACAACACTCTTACAGTAGCTTCTCCCTCATTCCCAATTAATAAGGCTGCAGTTGTTTGCAATAATCCCCCTTTACTTTTACTCCCTTGCATAGCAGTGGCATGTGCCACTGATGTCTCTACTTCTGGGGTAGGCCTACTAGGAGTGTGTTCACACAATAATGGCTGATGCCTACCATGACATTTTTTGCACAAAATTTTAAACTTACAAAACCTTGCTCTGTGACCTTTCAAAAAACATTTAAAACATGCTGTGGACTTAGTTACCCTGTCCTTTCTCTCCTCAAAGGGTAATGCCTCAGCCACCTCACATTTATATGACTTGTGGTTGCCTTCGCAAAATATGCATTCCTTGATTCCCTTTAATTTATTCTCAGAGGATGCATGTAGAGCTGACACTGTACCTGGGTTATTCCTTTTTGTGGAAACTTTGGTGCTGTGCCTGCCTTTGTCCCCTTGTTTACCATCCCACTGTGCAAACTCAATTCCCTTCGTCTTGCTAATTCTGTGCCTAAAAGACTTAACATCTGCTGAAGGGGGATGTACACATGTTCTGTAGAGTGTCCCCTACTTAATTCAAGCAAAATTGAGCTAGGCAATTTAGACTCCAGTGTAGGAACCAACATTATACCATACCTTTCCATTCCTACACCCAAGTTATCCAGGGACCTAGTTCTAATTTCAAATTCATCATATAACTGCCGTAACTCCTTGACACTATTAGGATTATTAACAGGAGGTATAGCTAAAAGTGCACGGAGGTGGCTTTTAATTAAGATCTCTGGCTTACCAAACCGTTTCTTTAATATATCCCAAGCCACATTATAATTAGCCTCTGTTAATGCTAATCCTGCTATAGTCTTTGCTGCCTCCCCTTCCAAGAGGGACTGCAAATAATTAAACTTCTCCACGGCACTTAACACTTGACTAGAATGAACTGCTGATTGAAAACTGTCTGCCCATCCTTGCCATTCCTGAATACTCCCAGAAAATGGTTTGAGTACAAGCCTCGGTAATTGAACTACAGATCTGTTAACCTTAACTTCAAACATCATTTGTTGAGTGTTGTGTTTCATTATTAGACCTGGTCTCTAACTGTACTGAGCTGCTAAACTCTTTTGCTCGGAGGCCTACTTTAATTATATCATCAATAATCTCTTCAAAGTAAATTATGTTATTTTCTATTTCATCCTCTTCTATAAGAGCCTCAATTTTAACATTTACCTCACTTAGAGCAACCTTTTTAGTTTCTAATATGGAAAGCTGCGCAGTCACTAAGCGTAAATCCTCTTGCTCTATGGCAGAATCTATAGTGGCAATGACCTTTGTAATTAGACCTTTGTAGGCGCTTCTCCTTTTTATAAATTTGTTCAATTCAGATGCACTCATCTTCAATGCAAACAACAATTGGGCTCAATGCCAAATGAGCTGAATTGGCAGAAATACTTAACCAAACTGATCAAACGCAAATTTTACTTTCAAATAAACTGAATTGCTGGTGGGGTACTAACCAAACACCAGTATGGAATACCAAATTTTCCACCCAGGATCTTAATTCAATAATAACCCAAAATTAACCAAACCGGTAAAATGTAGGCCAAAACAACGACAGACGACTGGCCAAGTTTCGCAATTGGGCGACCAAACTTTCTACCCTGGGACCTTAACTCAATAATACTCAACCCGTCTAGGCCTAACTTGGGCTACAATTTGCACAATCAGAACTTTGCCGAAAAATAGTCACTGACTCAGTCTTGGGTAGAATCCGGTTCTGAAGGACCATGTTATTTTATTTATTTGTTGGGTTCAAAATCCCAGCTGAGCCGTGAACGGCCAAATTCTAAAGGGCCAGTTCTACCTACAGCCCAAGTTAAGCTAAAATTAAAACTTACGGATTTGAGATCCTATTAGGTCCTACCTCAGGGTTGCTGACTCGATGCGGGCCTACCTTAGACCTTAGTTACATGAATTTAATATAAACACAAAAGGGGTACTATTTATGGTCTTCTTTCTCAACCTTGCAACAACAACGCAACCTGGACTATTGCACGATGCAACAATCTTGTATCTAAACAACCAAACTGAATTGCAAGAGAGCTCTCTATCAGACCACACCCTGTACGTACGACATCCCACAAACGAGTAGAAAAGACGCGCAGCGCCCAAAAATGATGCCACCAGCGTCCCAAACACTGATGCCACAAGAGCCCAAAAATGCTAGCTCTAAATTAAGTGAATTTTTCACTAACCTTACAATTATGAGATGGATATATAACACCTTAACTTAATATATACAAGCAATGCTGCATCAATCAGCTTAGTCATCATATCGCCTTGGGACAACAATGGTTCTTCCTCTTCTAGATTTTCTAACACTCCCCACCGAAGAGGCATTGTTGTCATTACCTTCTGCAAGGTTAGCCAAGCCTTCTCCATGAGGCTGTAACTCAAATGTTTCATCTTGACTATCTGTGTTTTTGCTGATTTCTAAAGCATAGAGTTTTTGTATAGGTCTCTTTAACTTTCCTCCTGAAGTCTTTACCAGTGCAGACCTAACTAAATTGTCTTTGCCAACAAACAACTCTTCAATTATGCCAAGCTTCCAGCATTGCCTTGGTCTTTCATCCCCAATCATTACCACTTCTCCCACCTTGATACAATTTGCATTGGAGCCCTTTACCTTGCCTGATGGGTAATAATTGAGTTCTGGCAAGTATTCCATCTGCCACCTCTTCCATAACTGATCTTGTAGCTCTTCAAGGTACCTGAACCGTCTGGTTAACTCTCCTTGAGTGCTCTGGATAGGCTGCAAGTCTTCTGGCACACTGGGGCTTGATGTTAATCGTTTACCACAAAGAAAATGATTTGGTGTCAATGGCTCTGCATCCTGCATACTGTTGTAAACAAAAGTGATAGGCCTACTGTTCACCATTGCTTCTACTTCACATAAAACAGTGCAGAATTCTTCTTTGCTCAAATGAGCATTAGCTAAAAGTTTCTTTAATGGACACTTTACACTTCTCACTAGCCTTTCCCAAAATCCTCCCCACCATGGTGCTCTCTCAACAATAAACTCCCACTGTACCCCTTGGTGTGAAAAGTAGGACTGGAATTCTTCCTTAATGTTGTTGGTAAATCTATATACCCATGCTGTCACTCTTAACAATCTTTTCAGACTGCTAATGTTCTCAAGCCTCAATATGGGGTCCTGCTGCATAACTTGACAACTTACTTCCTCTTGCAATGCGCCTCTTATATAAATACAAGTTGCATAGGCTTCCTCACTTGCATCACAAAAGATGTGCAGCTCCAAATTGTCTGGACTATTGTTCAACTCTCCAAAGTACCATCTTGGGATTTCAATGTCTCCAAGATGTGCCAATTCTTTGAACCAATATTTCCACCTTACCACCATATGATCAGGTAACTCTTGGTCCCAACCAAGTCCAATTTCCCAGAGGCTCTGAAACCAAATTTTTGACTTTATCACAAATGGAGCCAGGAATCCAAGAAGATCAAAGACCTTTGAAGCCAAACTAAGAGCTGTACGTTTTGTCCACCTTGTTTCATTCTCAGCCAGCTCTACTAAAGATTTCCCATTGAAGGTAAACAAATCATCATCTTGCTGCCAAACAATGCCTAGCACCTTTGCGTCTATTGCCCACAACTCCTTAATACCAGAATCCTCAATACTTTCTGCTGCATCAGGTACTACACAGGAATGACTCATAAACTCTTGTAATTGCGAATGATTGGTCTGCCATTTTCTAAGCTCCATGCCAGCCTCCCTCATTATAGCTCTAGCCTCCATGAATATCTGTTTAGCCATTTCTGTATTATCCACGGAACACAGCAAATCATCAACATAAAATTTTTTCCTTATGTGTTCAATAGTGTTAGGATAGACTTCAGAATATTTCTTAAAATGGTACTGCATAGTAGCTGCCAACAGAAATGGACTAGAGCTGAGGCCAAACAACACTGACTTCATTCTATATGCTTGAACCTTAGGTTCATTTTCCAACAAGTCTTTCGTATCCACCCACAGATACCTTACTGCATCTCTGTCCTCTGGTTTTAACTTTATCCGCAAAAAGGCTTGCTTCACATCTGCAGTCAATGCTACTCTACCAAACGTGAATCTCAGTAACAAGGAAAATAAATCTGCATTTAAATTTGGCCCAGCATCCAAACAGTCATTCAAGGACACACCACCTTTGTCCTTGGCTGAGCCATCAAAAACTACCCTCAGTTTGGTGGTAGTTTTGTCTCGCCGTACCACTGCATGGTGTGGCAGATAATGTGCCTCCTGGCTCACCAGCTCACCTTGCACCCTTTCAGCATAGCCCTCCCTTACATAACTTAGGATGGCCTCATTGTATTCAATTAACAACTCCTCATTTTTTCTTAGCCTGTACAATGAAGTCTCCAACCTCCGATTAGCTAGCTGAAGGTTTGAACCGGGTTTGCAAGAATCCTTCCATGGTAGGCCAACTTCATAGCAACCATCTCTAAACCCAATCCCTTTTTCAAATTGCTCTAAAACATCATTATTCACTGTACTTGCCTGTTTGTCCTTTATGCCAATAGATTCAAGTTCCCAAAACGTTTTCAAATGCCTTTCCAGACCATGGCTGTTCTCCTCAATCTTAACAAAAAGAGCCTTAACTTCCATTTCATTGCAATAACTACCATGTAGCATCCAGCCTAGCTTACTTTCAATAGCTACCGGGCCTCGAGATGTGCGGACAATATTACCAGTGATGAAGTCCCAATAATAGTCAGCTCCAATCAAAAGACTAATATCTTCTGTTCCTTCAAACTTATTATTGCCCAAATTAATTCCTTTAACTTGCAATTCTTGGACACATGCCATATCTAAACAAGTAGTGACTGGAGCACAAAGTTCCTCAATCTCTACAGCTTGGACCTTGATAGTGGGACTTTGCGGTAACAACCCTTTAACCAGAACTTCTACCTTCTTAAATTTGGTTCGGTTTTGAACGGAACCCCCAAACCCAGAAATTCTTAAATTTTCCCTCTTAAGTTCTTTAAACTTCAATTTTCTGGAAATTCTGGTCTTAAAAAACTACACTGGCTACCACTATCAAACAACACTCTTACAGTAGCTTCTCCCTCATTCCCAATTAATAAGGCTGCAGTTGTTTGCAATAATCCCCCTTTACTTTTACTCCCTTGCATAGCAGTGGCATGTGCCACTGATGTCTCTACTTCTGGGGTAGGCCTACTAGGAGTGTGTTCACACAATAATGGCTGATGCCTACCATGACATTTTTTGCACAAAATTTTAAACTTACAAAACCTTGCTCTGTGACCTTTCAAAAAACATTTAAAACATGCTGTGGACTTAGTTACCCTGTCCTTTCTCTCCTCAAAAATGCCTCAGCCACCTCACATTTATATGACTTGTGGTTGCCTTCGCAAAATATGCATTCCTTGATTCCCTTTAATTTATTCTCAGAGGATGCATGTAGAGCTGACACTGTACCTGGGTTATTCCTTTTTGTGGAAACTTTGGTGCTGTGCCTGCCTTTGTCCCCTTGTTTACCATCCCACTGTGCAAACTCAATTCCCTCTCGTCTTGCTAATTCTGTGCCTAAAAGACTTAACATCTGCTGAAGGGGGATGTACACATGTTCTGTAGAGTGTCCCTTAATTCAAGCAAAATTGAGCTAGGCAATTTAGACTCCAGTGTAGGAACCAACATTATACCATACCTTTCCATTCCTACACCCAAGTTATCCAGGGACCTAGTTCTAATTTCAAATTCATCATATAACTGCCGTAACTCCTTGACACTATTAGGATTATTAACAGGAGGTATAGCTAAAAGTGCACGGAGGTGGCTTTTAATTAAGATCTCTGGCTTACCAAACCGTTTCTTTAATATATCCCAAGCCACATTATAATTAGCCTCTGTTAATGCTAATCCTGCTATAGTCTTTGCTGCCTCCCCTTCCAAGAGGGACTGCAAATAATTAAACTTCTCCACGGCACTTAACACTTGACTGAATGAACTGCTGATTGAAAACTGTCTGCCATCCTTGCCATTCCTGAATACTCCAGAAAATGGTTTGAGTACAAGCCTCGTAATTGAACTACAGATCTGTTAACCTTAACTTCACAAACATCATTTGTTGAGTGTTGTGTTCATTATTAGACTGGTCTCTAACTGTACTGAGCTGCTAAAACTCTTTGCTCGGAGGCCTACTTTAATTATATCATCAATAATCTCTTCAAAGTAAATTATGTTATTTCTCTTTCTATTTCATCCTCTTCTAAAGAGCCTCAATTTTAACATTTACCTCACTTAGAGCAACCTTTTTAGTTTCTAATATGGAAAGTTGCGCAGTCACTAAGCGTAAATCCTCTTGCTCTATGGCAGAATCTATAGTGGCAATGACCTTTGTAATTAGACCTTTGTAGGCGCTTCTCCTTTTTATAAATTGTGTTCAATTCAGATGCACTCATCTTCAATGCAAACAACAATTGGGCTCAATGTCAAATGAGCTGAATTGGCAGAAATACTTAACAAACTGATGAAACGCAAATTTTACTTTCAAATAAACTGAATTGCTTGGTGGGTACTAACCAAACACCAGTATGGAATACCAAATTTTCCACCCAGGATCTTATTCATAATAACCCAAAATTAACCAAACGGTAAAATGTAGGCCAAACAACGACAGACGACTGGCCAAGTTTAGCAATTGGGCGACCAAACTTTCTACCCTGGGACCTTAACTCAATAATACTCAACCCGTCTAGGCCTAACTTGGGCTACAATTTGCACAATCAGAACTTTGCCGAAAAATAGTCACTGACTCAGTTTGGGGTAGAATCCGGTTCTGAAGGACCATGTTTTTATTTATTTGTTGGGTTCAAAATCCCAGCTGAGCCGTGAACGGCCAAATTCTAAAGGGCCAGTTCTACTACAGCCCAAGTTAAGCTAAAATTAAAACTTACGGATTTGAGATCCTATTAGGTCCTACCTCAGGGTTGCTGACTCGATGGCGGGCCTACCTTAGACCTTAGTTACCTGAATTTAATATAAACACAAAAGGGGTACTATTTATGGTCTTCTTTCTCAACCTTGCAACAACAACGCAACCTGGACTATTGCACGATGCAACAATCTTGTATCTAAACAACCAAACTGAATTGCAAGAGCTCTCTATCAGACCACACCCTGTACGTACGACATCCCACAAACGAGTAGAAAAGACGCGCAGCGCCCAAAATGATGCCACCAGCGTCCCAAACACTGATGCCACAAGAGCCAAAAATGCTAGCTCTAAATTAAGTGAATTTTTCACTAACCTTACAATTATGAGATGGATATATACACACCTTAACTTAATATATACAAGCAATGCTGCATCAATCAGCTTAGTCATCATATCGCCTTGGGACAACAATGGTTCTTCCTCTTCTAGATTTTCTAACACTCCCCACCGAAGAGGCATTGTTGTCGTTACCTTCTGCAAGGTTAGCCAAGCCTTCTCCATGAGGCTGTAACTCAAATGTTTCATCTTGACTATCTGTGTTTTTGCTGATTTCTAAAGCATAGAGTTTTTGTATAGGTCTCTTTAACTTTCCTCCTGAAGTCTTTACCAGTGCAGACCTAACTAAATTGTCTTTGCCAACAAACAACTCTTCAATTATGCCAAGCTTCCAGCATTGCCTTGTCTTTCATCCCCAATCATTACCACTTCTCCCACCTTGATACAATTTGCATTGGAGCCCTTTACCTTGCCTGATGGGTAATAATTGAGTTCTGGCAAGTATTCCATCTGCCACCTCTTCCATAACTGATCTTGTAGCTTTCAAGGTACCTGAACCGTCTGGTTAATCTCCTTGAGTGCTCTGGATATGCTGCAAGTCTTCTGGCACACTGGGCTTGATGTTAATCGTTTACCACAAAGAAAATGATTTGGTGTCAATGGCTCTGCATCCTGCATACTGTTGTAAACAAAAGTGATAGGCCTACTGTTCACCATTGCTTCTACTTCACATAAAACAGTGCAGAATTCTTCTTTGCTCAAATGAGCATCACTAAAAGTTTCTTTAATGGACACTTTACACTTCTCACTAGCCTTTCCAAAATCCTCCCCACATGGTGCTCTCTCAACAATAAACTCCCACTGTACCCTTGGTGTGAAAAGTAGGACTGGAATTCTTCCTTAATGTTGTTGGTAAATCTATATACCCATGCTGTCACTCTTAACAATCTTTCAGACTGCTAATGTTCTCAAGCCTCAATATGGGGTCCTGCTGCATAACTTGACAACTTACTTCCTCTTGCAATGCGCCTCTTATATAAATACAAGTTGCATAGGCTTCCTCACTTGCATCACAAAAGATGTGCAGCTCCAAATTGTGGACTATTGTTCAACTCTCCAAAGTACCATCTTGGGATTTCAATGTCTCCAAGATGTGCCAATTCTTTGAACCAATATTTCCACCTTACCACCATATGATCAGGTAACTCTTGGTCCCAACCAAGTCCAATTTCCCAGAGGCTCTGAAACCAAATTTTTGACTTTATCACAAATGGAGCCAGGAATCCAAGAAGATCAAAGACCTTTGAAGCCAAACTAAGAGCTGTACGTTTTGTCCACCTTGTTTCATTCTCAGCCAGCTCTACTAAAGATTTCCCATTGAAGGTAAACAAATCATCATCTTGCTGCCAAACAATGCCTAGCACCTTTGCGTCTATTGCCCACAACTCCTTAATACCAGAATCCTCAATACTTTCTGCTGCATCAGGTACTACACAGGAATGACTCATAAACTCTTGTAATTGCGAATGATTGGTCTGCCATTTTCTAAGCTCCATGCCAGCCTCCCTCATTATAGCTCTAGCCTCCATGAATATCTGTTTAGCCATTTCTGTATTATCCACGGAAACACAGCAAATCATCAACATAAAATTTTTTCCTTATGTGTTCAATAGTGTTAGGATAGACTTCAGAATATTTCTTAAAATGGTACTGCATAGTAGCTGCCAACAGAAATGGGACTAGAGCTGAGGCCAAACAACACTGACTTCATTCTATATGCTTGAAACCTTAGGTTCATTTTAAACAAGTCTTTCGTATCCACCCACAGATACCTTACTGCATCTCTGTCCTCTGGTTTTAACTTTATCCGCAAAAAAGGCTTGCTTCACATCTGCAGTCAATGCTACTCTACCAAACGTGAATCTCAGTAACAAGGAAAATAAATCTGCATTTAAATTTGGCCCAGCATCCAAACAGTCATTCAAGGACACACCACCTTTGTCCTTGGCTGAGCCATCAAAAACTACCCTCAGTTTGGTGGTAGTTTTGTCTCGCCGTACCACTGCATGGTGTGGCAGATAATGTGCCTCCTGGCTCACCAGCTCACCTTGCACCCTTTCAGCATAGCCCTCCCTTACATAACTTAGGATGGCCTCATTGTATTCAATTAACAACTCCTCATTTTTTCTTAGCCTGTACAATGAAGTCTCCAACCTCCGATTAGCTAGCTGAAGGTTTGAACCGGGTTTGCAAGAATCCTTCCATGGTAGGCCAACTTCATAGCAACCATCTCTAAACCCAATCCCTTTTTCAAATTGCTCTAAAACATCATTATTCACTGTACTTGCCTGTTTGTCCTTATGCCAATAGATTCAAGTTCCCAAAACGTTTTCAAATGCCTTTCCAGACCATGGCTGTTCTCCTCAATCTTAACAAAAAGAGCCTTAACTTCCATTTCATTGCAATAACTACCATGTAGCATCCAGCCTAGCTTACTTTCAATAGCTACCGGGCCTCGAGATGTGCGGACAATATTACCAGTGATGAAGTCCCAATAATAGTCAGCTCCAATCAAAAGACTAATATCTTCTGTTCCTTCAATTATTATTGCCCAAATTAATTCCTTTAACTTGCAATTCTTGGACACATGCCATATCTAAAAAGTAGTGACTGGAGCACAAAGTTCCTCAATCTCTTACAGCTTGGACCTTGATAGTGGGACTTTGCGGTAACAACCCTTTAACCAGAACTTCTACCTTCTTAAATTGGTTCGGTTTTGAACGGAACCCCCAAACCCAGAAAATCTTAAATTTTCCCTCTTAAGTTCTTTAAACTTCAATTTTGGAAATTCTGGTCTTAATAAAACTACACTGGCTACCACTATCAAACAACACTCTTACAGTAGCTTCTCCCTCATTCCCAATTAATAAGGGCTGCAGTTGTTTGCAATAATCCCCCTTTACTTTTACTCCCTTGCATAGCAGTGGCATGTGCCACTGATGTCTATACTTCTGGGGTAGGCCTACTAGGAGTGTGTTCACACAATAATGGCTGATGCCTACCATGACATTTTTTGCACAAAATTTTTAAACTTACAAAACCTTGCTCTGTGACCTTTCAAAAAACATTTAAAACATGCTGTGGACTTAGTTACCCTGTCCTTTCTCTCCTCAAAGGGTAATGCCTCAGCCACCTCACATTTATATGACTTGTGGTTGCCTTCGCAAAATATGCATTCCTTGATTCCCTTTAATTTATTCTCAGAGGATGCATGTAGAGCTGACACTGTACCTGGGTTATCCTTTTGTGGAAACTTTGGTGCTGTGCCTGCCTTTGTCCCCTTGTTTACCATCCCCACTGTGCAAACTCAATTCCCTCTCGTCTTGCTAATTCTGTGCCTAAAAGACTTAACATCTGCTGAAGGGGATGTACACATGTTCTGTAGAGGTCCCTACTTAATTCAAGCAAAATTGAGCTAGGCAATTTAGGACTCCAGTGTAGGAACCAAATTATACCATACCTTCCATTCCTACACCCAAGTTATCCAGGGACCTAGTTCTAATTTCAAATTCATATATAACTGCCGTAACTTCCTTGACACTATTAGGATTATTAACAGGAGGTATAGCTAAAAGGCACGGAGGTGGCTTTTAATTAAGATCTCTGGCTTACCAAACCGTTTCTTTAATATATCCACAAGCCACATTATAATTAGCCTCTGTTAATGCTAATCCTGCTATAGTCTTTGCTGCCTCCCCTTCCAAGAGGGACTGCAAATAATTAAACTTCTCCACGGCACTTAACACTTGACTAGAATGAACTGCTGATTGAAAACTGTCTGCCCATCCTTGCCATTCCTGAATACTCCCAGAAAATGGTTGAGTACAAGCCTCGGTAATTGAAACTACAGATCTGTTAACCTTAAACTTCACAAACATCATTTGTTGAGTGTTGTGTTCATTATTAGACCTGGTCTCAACTGTACTGAGCTGCAAACTCTTTTGCTCGGAGGCCTACTTTAATTATATCATCAATAATCTCTTCAAAGTAAATTATGTTATTTTCTATTTCATCCTCTTCTATAAGAGCCTCAATTTTAACATTTACCTCACTTAGAGCAACCTTTTTAGTTTCTAATATGGAAAGTTGCGCAGTCACTAAGCGTAAATCCTCTTGCTCTATGGCAGAATCTATAGTGGCAAATGACCTTTGTAATTAGACCTTTGTAGGCGCTTCTCCTTTTTATAAATTTGTTCAATTCAGATGCACTCATCTTCAATGCAAACAACAATTGGGCTCAATGTCAAATGAGCTGAATTGGCAGAAATACTTAACCAAACTGATGAAACGCAAATTTTACTTTCAAATAAACTGAATTGCTTGGTGGGGTACTAACCAAACACCAGTATGGAATACCAAATTTTCCACACCAGGATCTAATTCAATAATAACCCAAAATTAACCAAACCGGTAAAATGTTAGGCCAAAACAACGACAGACGACTGGCCAAGTTAGCAATTGGGGCGACAAACTTTCTACCCTGGGACTTAACTCAATAATACTCAACCCGTCTAGGACTAACTTGGGCTACAATTTGCACATCAGAACTTTGCCGAAAAATAGTCACTGACTCAGTCTGGGGTAGAATCCGGTTGCTGAAGGACCATGTTATTTTATTTATTTGTGGGTTCAAAATCCCAGCTGAGCCGTGAACGGCCAAATTCTAAAGGGCCAGTTCTACCTACAGCCCAAGTTAAGCTAAAATTAAAACTTACGGATTTGAGATCCTATTAGGTCCTACCTCAGGGTTGCTGACCGATGCGGGCCTACTTAGACCTTAGTTACCTGAATTTAATATAAACACAAAAGGGGTACTATTTATGGTCTTCTTTCTCAACCTTGCAACAACAACGCAACCTGGACTATTGCACGATGCAACAATCTTGTATCTAAAAACCAAACTGAATTGCAAGAGCTCTCTATCAGACCACACCCTGTACGTACGACATCCCACAAACGAGTAGAAAAGACGCGCAGCGCCCAAAAATGATGCCACCAGCGTCCCAAACACTGATGCCACAGAGCCCAAAAATGCTAGCTCTAAATTAAGTGAATTTTTCACTAACCTTACAATTATTGAGATGGATATATACACACCTTAACTTAATATATACAAGCAATGCTGCATCAATCAGCTTAGTCATCATATCGCCTTGGGACAAACAATGGTTCTTCCTCTTCTAGATTTTCTAACACTCCCCACCGAAGAGGCATTGTTGTCGTTACCTTCTGCAAGGTTAGCCAAGCCTTCTCCATGAGGCTGTAACTCAAATGTTTCATCTTGACTATCTGTTTTTTGCTGATTTCTAAAGCATAGAGTTTTTGTATAGGTCTCTTTAAACTTTCCTCTGAAGTCTTTACCAGTGCAGACCTAACTAAATTGTCTTTGCCAACAAACAACTCTTCAATTATGCCAAGCTTCCAGCATTGCCTTGGTCTTTCATCCCAATCATTACCACTTCTCCACCTTGATACAATTTGCATTGGAGCCCTTTACCTTGCCTGATGGGTAATATTGAGTTCTGGCAAGTATTCCATCTGCACCTCTTCCATAACTGATCTTGTAGCTTTTCAAGGTACCTGAACCGTCTGGTTAACTCTCCTTGAGTGCTCTGGATAGGCTGCAAGTCTTTGGCACACTGGGCTTGATGTTTAATCGTTTACCACAAAGAAAATGATTTGGTGTCAATGGCTCTGCATCCTGCATACTGTTGTAACAAAAGTGATAGGCCTACTGTTCACCATTGCTTCTACTTCACATAAAACAGTGCAGAATTCTTCTTTGCTCAAATGAGCATCAACTAAAAGTTTCTTTAATGGACACTTTACACTTCTCACTAGCCTTTCCAAAATCCCCTCCACCCAGGTGCTCTCTCAACAATAAAACTCCCACTGACCCCTTGTGTGAAAAGTAGGACTGGAATTCTTCCTTAATGTTGTTGGTAAATCTATATACCCATGCTGTCACTCTTAACAATCTTTTCAGACTGCTAATGTTCTCAAGCCTCAATATGGGGTCCTGCTGCATAACTTGACAAACTTATCCTCTTTGCAATGCGCCTCTTATATAAATACAAGTTGCATAGGCTTCTCACTTGCATCACAAAAAGATGTGCAGCTCCAAATTGTCTGGACTATGTTCAACTCTCCCAAGTACCATCTTGGGATTTCAATGTCTCCAAGATGTGCCAATTCTTGAACCAATATTTCCACCTTACCACCATATGATCAGGTAACTCTTGGTCCCAACCAAGTCCAATTTCCCAGAGGCTCTGAAACCAAATTTTTGACTTTATCACAAATGGAGCCAGGAATCCAAGAAGATCAAAGACTTTGAAGCCAAACTAAGAGCTGTACGTTTTGTCCACCTTGTTTCATTCTCAGCCAGCTCTACTAAAGATTTCCATTGAAGGTAAACAAATCATCATCTGCTGCCAACAATGCCTAGCACCTTTGCGTCTATTGCCCACAACTCCTTAATACCAGAATCCTCAATACTTTCTGCTGCATCAGGTACTACACAGGAATGACTCAAAACTCTTGTAATTGCGAATGATTGGTCTGCCATTTTCTAAGCCATGCAGCCTCCTCATTATAGCTCTAGCCTCCATGAATATCTGGTTTAGCCATTTCTGTATTATCCACGGAACACAGCAAATCATCAACATAAAATTTTTTCCTTATGTGTTCAATAGTGTTAGGATAGACTTCAGAATATTCTTAAAATGGTACTGCATAGTAGCTGCCAACAGAAATGGACTAGAGCTGAGGCAAACAACACTGACTTCATTCTATATGCTTGAACCTTAGGTTCATTTTCCAACAAGTCTTTCGTATCCACCCACAAGTACCTTACTGCATCTCTGTCCTCTGGTTTTAACTTTATCCGCAAAAAGGCTTGCTTCACATCTGCAGTCAATGTACTCTACCAAACGTGAATCTCAGTAACAAGGAAAATAAATCTGCATTTAAATTTGGCCCAGCATCCAAACAGTCATTCAAGGACACACCACCTTTGTCCTTGCTGAGCCATCAAAACTACCCTCAGTTTGGTGGTAGTTGTCTCGCCGTACCACTGCATGGTGTGGCATATAATGTGCCTCCTGGCTCACCAGCTCACCTTGCACCCTTTCAGCATAGCCCTCCCTTACATAACTTAGGATGGCCTCATTGTATTCAATTAAAACTCCTCATTTTTCTTAGCCTGTACAATGAAGTCTCAACCTCCGATTAGCTAGCTGAAGTTTGAACCGGGTTTGCAAGAATCCTTCCATGGTAGGCCAAACTTCATAGCAACCATCTCTAAACCCAATCCCTTTTCAAATTGCTCTAAAACATCATTATTCACTGTACTTGCCTGTTTGTCCTTTATGCCAATAGATCAAGTTCCCAAAACGTTTTCAAATGCCTTTCCAGACCATGGCTGTTCTCCTCAATCTTAACAAAAAGAGCCTTAACTTCCATTTCATTGCAATAACTACCATGTAGCATCCAGCCTAGCTTTACTTTCAATAGCTACCGGGCCTGAGATGTGCGGACAATATTACCAGTGATGAAGTCCCAATAATAGTCAGCTCCAATCAAAAGACTAATATCTTCTGTTCCTTCAAACTTATTATTGCACAAATAATTCCTTTAACTTGCAATCTGGACACATGCCATATCTAAACAAGTAGTAGTGACTGGAGCACAAAGTTCCTCAATCTTACAGCTTGGACCTTGATAGTGGGACTTGCGGTAACAACCTTTAACCAGAACTTCTACCTTCTTAAATTTGGTTCGGTTTTGAACGGAACCCCCAAACCCAGAATTCTTAAATTTTCCCTCTTAAGTTCTTTAAACTTCAATTTTCTGGAAATTCTGGTCTTAATAAAACTACACTGGCTACCACTATCAAACAACACTCTTACAGTAGCTTCTCCCTCATTCCCAATTAATAAGGCTGCAGTTGTTTGCAATAATCCCCCTTTACTTTTACTCCCTTGCATAGCAGTGGCATGTGCACTGATGTCTCTACTTCTGGGGTAGGCCTACTAGGAGTGTGTTCACACAATAATGGCTGATGCCTACCATGACATTTTTTGCACAAAATTTTAAACTTACAAAACCTTGCTCTGTGACCTTTCAAAAAACATTTAAAACATGCTGTGGACTTAGTTACCCTGTCCTTTCTCTCCTCAAGGGTAATGCCTCAGCCACCTCACATTTATATGACTTGTGGTTGCCTTCGCAAAATATGCATTCCTTGATTCCCTTTAATTTATTCTCAGAGGATGCATGTAGAGCTGACACTGTACCTGGGTTATTCCTTTTGTGGAAACTTTGGTGCTGTGCCTGCCTTTGTCCCCTTGTTTACCATCCCACTGTGCAAACTCAATTCCTCTCGTCTTGCTAATTCTGTGCCTAAAAGACTTAACATCTGCTGAAGGGGGATGTACACATGTTCTGTAGAGTGTCCCCTACTTAATTCAAGCAAAATTGAGCTAGGCAATTTAGACTCCAGTGTAGGAACCAACATTATACCATACCTTTCCATTCCTACACCCAAGTTATCCAGGGACCTAGTTCTAATTTCAAATTCATCATATAACTGCCGTAACTCCTTGACACTATTAGGATTATTAACAGGAGGTATAGCTAAAAGTGCACGGAGGTGGCTTTTAATTAAGATCTCTGGCTTACCAAACCGTTTCTTTAATATATCCCAAGCCACATTATAATTAGCCTCTGTTAATGCTAATCCTGCTATAGTCTTTGCTGCCTCCCTTCCAAGAGGGACCGCAAATAATTAAACTTCTCCACGGCACTTAACACTTGACTAGAATGAACTGCTGATTGAAAACTGTCTGCCCATCCTTGCCATTCCTGAATACTCCCAGAAAATGGTTTGAGTACAAGCCTCGGTAATTGAACTACAGATCTGTTAACCTTAACTTCACAAACATCATTTGTTGAGTGTTGTGTTTCATTATTAGACCTGGTCTCTAACTGTACTGAGCTGCTAAACTCTTTTGCTCGGAGGCCTACTTTAATTATATCATCAATAATCTCTTCAAAGTAAATTATGTTATTTCTATTTCATCCTCTTCTATAAGAGCCTCAATTTTAACATTTACCTCACTTAGAGCAACCTTTTTAGTTTCTAATATGGAAAGTTGCGCAGTCACTAAGCGTAAATCCTCTTGCTCTATGGCAGAATCTATAGTGGCAATGACCTTTGTAATTAGACCTTTGTAGGCGCTTCTCCTTTTTATAAATTTGTTCAATTCAGATGCACTCATCTTCAATGCAAACAACAATTGGGCTCAATGTCAAATGAGCTGAATTGGCAGAAATACTTAACCAAACTGATGAAACGCAAATTTTACTTTCAAATAAACTGAATTGCTTGGTGGGGTACTAACCAAACACCAGTATGGAATACCAAATTTTCCACCCCAGGATCTTAATTCAATAATAACCCAAAATTAACCAAACCGGTAAAATGTAGGCCAAAACAACGACAGACGACTGGCCAAGTTTAGCAATTGGGCGACCAAACTTTCTACCCTGGGACCTTAACTCAATAATACTCAACCCGTCTAGGCCTAACTTGGGCTACAATTTGCACAATCAGAACTTTGCCGAAAAATAGTCACTGACTCAGTCTTGGGGTAGAATCCGGTTCTGAAGGACCATGTTATTTTATTTATTTGTTGGGTTCAAAATCCCAGCTGAGCCGTGAACGGCCAAATTCTAAAGGGCCAGTTCTACCTACAGCCCAAGTTAAGCTAAAATTAAAACTTACGGATTTGAGATCCTATTAGGTCCTACCTCAGGGTTGCTGACTCGATGCGGGCCTACCTTAGACCTTAGTTACTGAATTTAATATAAACACAAAAGGGTACTATTTATGGTCTTCTTTCTCAACCTTGCAACAACAACGCAACCTGGACTATTGCACGATGCAACAATCTTGTATCTAAACAACCAAACTGAATTGCAAGAGCTCTCTATCAGACCACACCCTGTACGTACGACATCCCACAAACGAGTAGAAAAGACGCGCAGCGCCCCAAAATAATGCCACCAGCGTCACAAACACTGATGCCACAAGAGCCCAAAAATGCTAGCTCTAAATTAAGTGAATTTTTCACTAACCTTACAATTATGAGATGGATATATATACACCTTAACTTAATATATACAAGCAATGCTGCATCAATCAGCTTAGTCATCATATCGCCTTGGGACAACAATGGTTCTTCCTCTTCTAGATTTTCTAACACCTATTCTTCAAAAGCTCCTAATACTGTAAATTATTCTCATAAAAAAATGAAAATGCAAAATAATTTGGAATTCACAAACAGAAAATCGGCAAATTATAATTAATCTAATTTGGCTCTTGAATAAACTAAACTAAACTTTAACTAAGTCCAAAAACTATTTTAATAGTATTTTAATTTAAGTCGTAAAATACTCGTACTTCAAGGAATATTAATAAAAACTGAATAAATTCTAGAAGATAGTAAAAATTCCAAAAACAAACTAATGTTCCAAATAAATACCTACTGTAATGCAAAAAAAAAAAAATTAAAAAGCACAAATTTAACTGACAAAATATAAGTACAGAGTGTCAACAATGTCTTGTCACCCCAGTAAAATATTAGTAAAATCGTTTTACTTTCAGACCCATTTATCACTAAGGTGACGTGCCAGTTTTTGGTTTAGCTTTTATAGTTCCTGTAGTGAACAGTTTCTTTTTCCATCTCAACAGTCTATTTTGGAGGAGCTGCACGACTGAAACGGTTCTGGAAGTTTGCACTAATATTTTCAATAGTTTTTCCATTACGTGTTCGCTCATGGACCCAGGTACTAACCAATATGCATTGTTCAATCGTACAGTTGCTGTTATCATACATTTCAAATGGGTCTGAAAGGAAAACGAAAATAGGAGAGTATTTTACTGGGGTGACAAGACATTGTGGACATCCTGTAAGATAAATCACCAGATCACAAAGGGAATTGAATCCAAGAACCGAAAGAATTATTTTGGGGAGGAGGGGGTGTACTTTCTGTCATCTGCTTTGATTGTAAAGTATGTTCTTATGTATGTTAATGCGTTCGTACGCATGTACTATCAGTTGGTTGTTTCTTAGTCTGCAGTAATGTCTAATTAAGAATTAAAATGTTTTGTTTATAAGAATTTAATAATGTTTGTTTAATAAAGAAGATACTAAGGTTTAATAAGAAATGTAATTACGTTAAATAATTGTTTGGTTATAAAAGGCTAGTTGGCAACACCCCGAAATGGTTTAGAGACAGAGAAAAGCAGAATGCTCAAAAACTCCACTTATCGGACGACCTTTGCCTAATATGGTGTTATTTTTGTATTAAGATGTTTTTGTAAATTTAGAATGTTCTTTCGTGTCTCTCTCCGGCTAAATGTTAACGCTAATTCTCCCCTCGCATTACCCCGTTTGTCTAACGGGTTTCGGTATAAATAAAAAGTCAGTAAAGTGTAATTAAGTGTATAATCAATCCCCCGGTCTCTTTTGCATTATTCGAAAGTGAAACGGCTCAACCGTCAGCCGCGTCCGTATAAAGACAGAGAAAACAAGTGATAATAGAAAGAAAAGAAAATAATGAATTATAAAAGGGGAGGAATGGGAATCACTACAAGTCTCATTGTGTTAATAATTTCTAATTGCCCTTTTATTATACGAGCAGTGTTTAATTTGTGCCGGAACGCACCGGAACGGCGTTCCGGCACTTACATTTGGCCTGCCACTCCATTTTGTATAAAGTATTTTTTGCATCGATTGTCTCACTGAAAATATTTACCGACTAATAGTTGGAGCGTGTTATTTTTTTGTTCTTAAGGTTTATTAAATTGTGAAATTGATTATAAAGATGAATGTAAAGTGAATACCTAAAATAAATATATTTCACACATATATACTAAGTGTATGAAAACACTGGATGAGGTTTGTTAAATGAAACAGCGCCATAAAATAGCATCTCAGAAGCACCTTGATAGAAAATTTTCTTGGGGGAGACCACCCAAACCCCGCAAGCAGGAAGGGGATACTACCTCCTGCAACCTCCCCTACGGGCCACGGCGCTACTGTACGCCTCGCCCGCTGCGCGGGCTCTATCGGCTGCTTCGCAGCCTCTGCCTCCCGCTCACTAGCGTTCCACCACTTCTTTTTATACAAGTTAAGCACTGTATACGAGTATAATTTAATTAATGAACAACAAATCGTGAGTAAAGTAAAAATAAATTATGAAATTATATTGTTCTAAATTCATCTCAAACTTGTATATATACATTATTTAAAAAAATTATAAATGGGTCAATGACCCATTACAAGGTGTCAGTATCTTCGAGCTATCCAGCGCATTTTCAAGTTTCTGGGTTCGTGATAGTCAAAGTCCGGGTAAGGGAAGCATATTTTGAAGTATTCTGTAGTGTCTTCTTTGGTGTTGGTTCTTACACCTAATTTTCTTGGTTTGATGATGAAAAAATGCAATCACTTGGTTCCAGATTCTACGCCAACTGTACTCCACCACTGATCACTTATATGCAGGTTCTAATTCTTACGCTAATTGTAAACTCTGAAAATTGACTTATTATTCTGGGTCATGATCCTCTCACACCAGCTATCTATTTCTGAGAGATTATTTGGGTTCAAACCTCACGTTAACTGTAAACTACTGTACTGTACTTTCCAAGATTCAATTTATTAACTCATCATCTCCAGAGAAATAATTCCCAACCACTCAGGGTCCAAGAAAGGAACAGGAATTCTGAGGCAAACCAAATAGAAATAAACTGATTTATCTTTATCCCTTTATTACATCTGGAATGAATAACAAAATTTGGTACTTTCCTGTTATCCCGGACCCCAGACTTTTTGCCAGATTCGGACGCCACTTGCTAGATTGGCAAATTTTTTTTTAAATGTTAAGTAACTAACGTAACGTAACCTAACCCAACCCCTGGTTAGGTTAGGTTAGGTTTGGTTAGTTATTTAACATTTAAAAAAAAATTTGGCAATGAAATTTGGCAATTTGGCGTGCGAATCTGGCAAAAAGTCTGGGGTCCGGGATAACAGGAAAGTCCCCAAAATTTAATATAAAATTGCAAAACACAATATTGGCAATGGATCACACATGTCAAAAAACTTTGGAAAAACAAATAACAATTAGTGAGATTCAGCAGAAAAAAAATGGAAAACAAGTGGGAGACAAGCACAGGAGATGGTTTTAAAAAATGTGAAAATTGTCCCAGCCCAGCTACACTCCAAACTTGACCTCATGATTTAATTTTTAGTCGTAACAAATGTCTAGTTAATAGTTTTTGTTTAACAGGCCTGATTCTAGTGGCAAACCTTGAGTGGCCAACCGTGGTTGAGACAGTTTCAGTGAACTTCGTAGTTCCAACTACGTCGGATCCACGACCCAAACCAGATGAGTTCTAACTAGTTAAGTCCCAACTGCTCCCGATTGGTTGAGTCCCAACTGGTTTCGATTGAATCCCTACTGGTTCTGATTGGTTGAATCTCAACTGGTTGCCTAGACAACACAGGATCATTAATTGTATGCACAGGATACAATTAATCAGTAATAATGATTATGACACAATTAACACACAAATAATAACTGGAATCACGACTTTACAATTAATCACTGTAAAGAATAGATTAATCATAAAATAAATATAAATAACATTAACAATCATGGCAAACATAATCCCACATAATTTAAGCAGCCTGTAAGCAACACAAAACCAAACATGGACAACAAGCAAATCTTTGGAGTTAAATAACTAGTTACAAATAATGATAAACAATCTACAGGGTGTCCATAAAGTCACACATCATAGGAAAATACATTTATGTTGTTTATTTATTTATTTTGTTTTATTTATTTGTTCGAAATGATTCCCACTAATCTCAAAATATGTTTGTAAACGAAAAAGCAGGTTTCTTTGAATGTTTCTCAACATATTTGGCCTGATGGAGACATAAATAAATAGACATTGCTTATGTTCCTATGATGCGTGACTTTATGGACACCCTGTATATCTAATTATTCTAGTGAGTGACTAAAATGACAGGATTAGGTTAAATGCAACTGAAAGGTACTCAGGCAGGCATTGTAAGCTGGAGCAATAATTAAAAACTATGGTGTCTAATTCTAACCTAGCTAAATATATTACATACGCCCTTGCTTCTTTACAATCTAAATGAATACAAATTAATGGTCAACATAGCACAAATATTTTATGGCAATAATTCATCATCATCTGGAAATACCTTAATCATTAACAATACCTAATCGTCTTTTCACCCGCTCACGCGCGGTTAAAACAGTACAATATTTTGAATTGTCATTCAAAACTGACTTAGAAAATATATATCTTATGTTGTGCAAATTTGTTCAAATGTACTTTTTTTAATAAAATATATTTTCTGTTTTGGCTATAATGTACTTTTTTCATAAAATATTTTTCCTGATTGGGCTATTTTTTCGCTACTCTGCGACTTAATTAGTTGGTTGGGTTTTGTTCTGGCTATTTTTTCCTAATTGATTCAGTTTAGTGGTGTTTGTGATAGAATTATAACGTGCCATTCGTGTGATTTTGACTTTGAGAACTTGATTCGTCATGTGCCCTAGATGAAGACAAAGGATTGGATGTTTTTATCAATTACGGCGTTATTCTCTCATCCTTAACTTGCCCGAAATGTGACAGGTAGTGTCTAATACAGGTAGTGCACTAACAGGTAGTGCCTAATAATCAGAAGATATTTAGGTGAAATAACCAATATTAACCTGTAAGGTTAATTGAATGCCCGGTTAGGTTAATTGAATACCCGGTTAGGTCAAATGAATGCCCAGTTAGGTCATCTGAAGGCCTGGTTAGGTTAACTGAAGGCCTGGTTAGGTTAATTGAATGCCCCGTTAGGTCAACTGTATACCCTTGATGATTGGTTAGGTTAAGTCGTGATATTTTCGTTAGTTTAAATGAAAATGATGAGAGCAAACTTTTCTGGTTAATTTTGAGGTCTTTTGTACGAAACTACCATCCGTTTCCTGTGCAAATGCGTAGTTTTCGAGATGACGATATCTCGAAAACTACGCATTTGCACAGGAAATGAATGGCAGATTCGTGCAAAACACCACAAAATTGACCAGAAAAGTTTGTTCTCATCATAAAAACAGATTGGGTGTAAAAACGAATAATTACCTGGACAATTTTAATGACTAATAAATTCTGATAAAGAGTTATAATACCTTTAACAAATAAAATACCTTAATAGACTTCCCAACAGTAATTATTCTGGTATTTTCCAGGAGCGAACAATGCCTAGAACAGTTATTGTCAAATACTCAGAGGTGTGCGAAGTACTGAAATTTGTTACTTGTGTTAAAGTACAAGTAATTTGACAAAAATTTACTTAAGTTGAAGTACAAGTACAATTCGTGACTTGTACCTAAGTAAGAGTAAAAAAGTATCATATTTAAAGTATATTCAAATAGTAAAAGTAAAGAGTAATAGCATCTCAAACATAACATTGATAAAACGAGTATACAAATGAAAAAAATATTCTGTTGTTTCTTTGAAAATAGGTGGAATACAATTTGGGGGTACTGATTCCAAATCTGGTGTCAGGTTTGGCTATCACATCAGATTTTCTGACAGAATCAATAATAAAACTTCCTGATTTCAAGCGTGTGACATAAATATAATATTAAATGAAACATTTAGAAACAAATTAAAAACTTATTCAAATCTGAGTAAAAGAAGAGTAATAAAATACAATTCAGAGAAAGAATCATTTTAGACTACTTTTCTTTGGATATATACATAATTCAAATTTTGGTGAATTTCCTCGTTTTAGGTGTCTTTTTGAAATTTAGTTCGGAAACATCTCTCTTCAAACACGAACAGTAGTCAGCCATCAGTAAATTTCTTTCACTCAGCCTGGATCTTAAGAGTCGGGCAGCATCTTTCGGTAGGTCAAGATCTCGTACAAAATCGTTCACTTCTGCCTGAGTGAATAACTGTGGATCCTTAGAACTCTTGTTATCAATTTGAAAGTCACTGTGATAGCTAAGCTCTGTATCAGATTCAGAAACTTCATCAAGTTCTTTGGGGCATGCGCGAATGGGAACATCATCACTGTGTGGAACAGGATGGATGGCAGATGGCAATGATGGATACAAAATGGATGATTAATTTTTGGAGCTGAATCCCTTGATATTGCACAGATATACTATAATAGTCTTGGGTATGATCTTTGGGCCCATGCCAAAACATAGGTATACCAAAAGGTAAGGACTTCCTTTTACTTTGGACTCATTGCATCAAATTCTCCACACATGATCGGCATACACTATGCGGTGCCCATGACTTATCCTGATCACCAAGCTTTGCACCAAAATAAGCGAGATATGATTTTCTTACAAATTATGTGATATTTTGCCTTTGCTTCACTGATTCGAAATTACCACATATCAGTGGTGTAGTGTTATGGGAACGTGTGGGAACGGCGTTCCCTTACTTTTTTGGGTAGGCGGAACGGCATTCCCTCACTATTTCAAATAAATCCGAATTTACAAATCTCTCATTTAATTCCCACCCCTAGAAGAAATATGAGAAAGAATCATTAACTGTTTTATTTCTTTCAGCTTCGACTGAGGCGTTGCTCAGAGCAACGCTGAGTAGGAATACAAGATTAGTTGCTCATCAAAAGTGGTGTAAATGGTGTTAGCCTATTGAATAGCCTACATCTGGTGAAACAGTCACCACGGCGTACCAGTTGTTAACTTTTTTTTATTTAATCATTCCAGTTGTTAGCTATTTTTATTGATTGTACTGGATGTTATATATCTAATGACACTGGAAATATTGCATCTTTAACCTTGGAATATATCCTAATATCCAGTGCATATGGCCTCAAAATATCCCTGAAATTGGTCAGATTTCAAATTTTTCCGGACCCGCGGCTGTATGGGCTCGCTGCGCTCGCCATTGTGCCCCGCATCTGAGTAACACTTTCAAAATGCGTTCCATCACTTCTTTATTTAGCACTACACCACTGCCACATATACAGTATAACAAAATAAAAAAGGTGATTCTTGCAAGAACGGGACTTAGACATTGTTGGTGAAGTGAAACCGTGAATCTATGAAGTGAATTCGTGAATGCGTGAAGTAAATCCGTGAATCTGAAGTGAATTCTTGAATGCGTGAAGAAAATCGTGCGAAAATAGTCGAAATAAATAAATTTTTTGAAGAAAGTTTCCACACTATTCACTTATGATATAAACTGAATCGTAAATTCTATTTATTTTTATAATATTTAAAGGGTACATTTAAGCTTATGTTGAAAATTGAAAATTCGGTTTAAAACATACAGAAAAGCAACTTTCTAAAAAGAAATTTTGAATGCCGTTTTTATTAAATTCAAAATTAAACTTTATTAGAATTGCATTTTTAGAATTTTTTAAAAGATTTTATACTTAATTTGAAATTACAAAGTACAAAACGATAAAATAAAGTACTTTATGGACAAAAATTAGGAATTCGTTTAAAAGTTATTGAAAGAGATCCAGCCAACCTCCAATTTATTTTTGGACGGAATTTCAATACTTCGCGTAAAAATAGTCGAAATGAACGGAATTTTTTAATAAAATTTCCATACTATTCAATTATGATATAAATAAAATCGTAAATTCTTTTAAATTTTACAATATTTTAAGGGTACATTATTGATTATGAAGAAAATTCGTATAAAACATAGAGAATAGCAACTTTCTAAAAAGTAGAAATTTTTAATGTCGTTTTTCTTAATTTCAAAATTATACTTCATTCAAATTGTGTTTCTAGCAAAAATTGTTAAGATTTTATACATTTTTGAACATTATATTGTAGAAAACAATAAATTACAGCTGTTTATGTAAAAAATTATAAATTCTTTTAAAAAGTATTGAAAGAAATCCAGCCTACTCCAACAGTCGAAATGAATGGATTTTTTGAAGATAGTTTCCATACTATTGTATAAATTAAATCGTAAATTCTAATCACATTTACACTATTTTAAGAGTTCATTTAAGATTATGTAGAAAATTCGGTTTAAATCTTAAAGAAAAGCAACTTTCTGAAAAGATGAAATTCTGAATGTCGTTCTACTTAAATGCAATACTATACTTTATTAAGACTGCATTTTTAGTAAAATTATTTGAAGATTTATTGCTTAAATTAATGTTATATAGTACAAATCAAAAAATAAAGATGTTTATGGCCAAAAATTCGAAATTTGTTTAAAAATAATTGAAAGAGATCCAGCCTTCTTCTACTTTATTTTTGGACGGTATTCAAAACTTCGTGTAAAAATAGTCGAAATGAATAGATTTTTGACAGATAGATTCCATACCATTCAATTATGATACAAATTAATACAAAATTCTTATAATTTTTAGCATATGCTAAGGGTAAATTTAAGATGATGTAGAAAATTCGGTTTAAATCATAGAGAAAATAAAAATTCTGAAAAGTTGAACTTCTAAATGTCGTCTTACTTAAATGTAAAATTATACTTTATTAAGATTGCATTTTTGGAAAAATTATTTCAAGATTTTTTACTTAATTTTATATTATATTGTACAAAACAATAAAATACATCTGTTTATGGCCAAAAATTTGAAATTTGTTTAAACATTATTGAAAGAGATCCACCCTTCTCCGACATTATTTTTAGACGGTATTTCAAAACTTTGTGTAAAAATATTCGAAATGAATAGATTTTTTGAAGATAGATTCCATATCATTGAATTATGATACAAATTAAATTGTAAATTCTAATAATTTTTAGAAAACTCTAAAGGTAAATTTAAGATTATGAGAAAAATTCGGTTTAAAACATAGAGAAAAGCAACATTGTTAAAAGTTGAAATTCTGAATGTCGTTTTACTTAAATGCAATACTATACTTTATTAAGAACGCATTTTTAGTAAAATTACTTTTAGACTTTATGCGTCATTTGACGTTATATTGTGCAAAATAAAAAATACAGCTGTTTATGAACAAAAATTAGAAATTTGTTTAAAAAATACTGAATGAGATCCAGAATTCTCCGACTTTATTTTTGACCAGCATTTCAGTACTTCGTAGAAAAATAGTTAAAATGAATGGATTTTTTGTGGCTAGATTCCATACCATTGAATTATGATATAAATTAAATCGTAAATTCTAAAAACTTTTACAATATTTTAAAGGTACATTTAAGATTATGTAGAAAATTCAGTTTAAAACAAAGAAAAAAGCAACATTGTGAAAAGTTGAAATTCTGAATGTCGTTTTCGTGAAATGCAAAACTATACTTTATAAAGATTGCATTCTTATTAAAATAATTTGAAGATTTTATATTTAATTTGATAATATATTGTACAAAACAATAAAATGCAGTTGTTTATTGTCAAAAATTCGAAATTTGTTTAAAAATTGTTGAAAGAGATCAAGCCTTCTTCAACTTTAATTTTGGACGGTAAAAATAATCAAAATGAATAGATTTTTTGAAGATAGATTCCATACAATTGAATTAAGATATAAGTTAAATCATAAATTCTTCTTATTTTTACAAAATTTTAAAGGTACATTTAAGATCGTGTAGAAAATTCGGTTGAAAATATAGAGAAAATCAACTTTCTTGAAAGTTGAAATTCTGAATGAGGTTCTCGTTAAATGGAAAAATACTTTACTAAGATAACAGTTTTAGTAAAATAATTTGAAGATTTTAAAATTAATTTTACATTATATAGTAAAAATCAAAAAAATATATCCGTTTATGGCCAAAAGTTCGAAATTTGTTTAAAAATTATAGAAAGAGATCCAGCCTTCTCCGATTTTATTTTTGGACAGTATTTCAAAACTTCGTGTAAAAATATTCAAAATGGATAGATTTTTTGAAGATGGATTCCATACCATTGAATTATATAAATTAAATCGTAAATTCTAATCACATGTGGAATATATTATGTGTAAATTTAAGATTATGTAGAATATTCGGTATAAAACATAAAAGCAACATTCTGAAAAGTTGAAATTCTAAATGTCGTTTTACTTAAATGCAATACTATACTTTATTAAGATTGCAGTTTTAGTAAAATTATTTGTAGAGTTTATACTTCATTTGACATTATATTGTGTAAAATAATAAAATATAGCTGTTTATAAGCAAAAATTAGAAATTTGTTTAAAAAATATTGAATGAGATCCAGAATTCTCCGACTTTATTTTTGACCAGTATTTCAGTACTTCGTAGAAAAAATAGTCAAAATTAATGGATTTTTTGTAGATAGATTCTATACAATTGAATTATGATATAAATTAAATCGTAAATTCTAAATTTTTTTACAATATTTTAAAGGTACATTTAAGATTATATAGAAAATTCGGTTTAAAACATAGCAAAAAGCAACATTGTGAAAAGTTGAAATTCTGAATGTCGTTTTCGTGAAATGCAAAAATATACTTTATAAAGATTGCATTCTTATTAAAATTATTTGAAGATTTTATACTTAATTTGACATTTTAATGTACAAAGCGATAAAATACAGATGTTTATGTCCAAAAATTCGAAATTTGTTTAAAAATTATAGAAGAGATCATGCCTTCCTTAACTTTATTTTTGGAGGGTATTTCAGTAATTCTTGTAAAAGTAGTCGAAAGGAATGTATATTTTGAAGATAGGTTGCATACCATTGAATTATGATATAAATCAAATCGTAAATTCTTATAATTTTTATAATATTTTTAGGATACAATTAAGATTACGTAGAAAATTTGGTTTTGAAACATTGAGAAAAGCAACATTCTCAAAAGATGAAATTCTGAATGTCGTTTTACTAAAATGTAAAACTATACTTTATTGTGATTGCATTTTTACTAAAATTATTTGAAGATTTTATACTTAATTTGACATTTCAATGTACAAAAGAATAAAATACAGCTGTTTATGGCCAAAAATTAGAAATTTGTTTAAAAATTATTGAAAGAGATGCAGCCTTCTCCAATTTTATTTTTGGATGGTATTTCAAAAATTCGTGTGAAAATATTTGAAATGAATAAATTTTTTGAAGATAGATTCCATACTATTGAATTATGATATAAATTAAATCGTAAATTCTAATCATATGTAGAATATATTATGTGTATATTTAAGATTATATAGAAAATTCGATATAAAACATAGAGAAAAGAGCAACATTGTGAAAGGTTGAAATTCTGAATGTCGTTTTACTTAAATGCAAAACTATACCTTATTAAGATTGCATTTTTAGTAAACGTATTTGTATATTTTATACTTAATTTCACATAATATTGTACAACACAATAAAATAGAGCATATTATGGCTAAAAATTCGAAATTTGTATAAAAACTATTGAAAGAGATCCAGCCTGATCCGAGTTAATATTTAAAAGGTATTTCAAAATTTCTTGTAAAAACAGTCGAAATGAATAGATTTTTTGAAGACAGATTCTATACCATTGAATTATGATATAAATTAAATCGAAATTCTAATAATTCTTAGCATGTGTTAAGGATAAATTTAAGATGATGTAGAAAATTCGGTTTAAAACATAGAGAAAAGCGATATTCTGAAAAGTTGAAATTCTGAATGTCGTTTTATTTAAATGCAAAACTATACTTTATTAAGATTGCATTTTTAGTAAAATTATTTGTAGAGCTTATACTTCATTTGACATTATATTGTGCAAAATAATAAAATACAGCTGTTTATGAGCAAAAATTAGAAATTTGTTTAAAAAATATTGAATGAGATCCAGAATTCTCCGACTTTATTTTTGACCAGTATTTCAGTACTTCGTAGAAAAATAGTTAAAATGAATGGATTTTTTGTAGATAGATTCTATACCATTGAATTATAATATAAATTAAATCATAAATTCTAAAAATTTTGACAATATTTTAAAGGTACATTTAAGATTATGTAGAAAATTTGGTTTAAAACATAGAAAAAAAGCACATTGTGAAAAGTTGAAATTCTGAATGTCGTTTTCGTGAAATGCAAAAATATACTTTATAAAGATTGCATTCTTATTAAAATTATCTGAAGATTTTATACTTAATTTGACATTTTAATGTACAAAACAATAAAATACAGATGTTTATGTCCAAAAATTCGAAATTTGTTAAAAAATTATTGAAGAGATCATGCCTTCTTTGACTTTATTTTTGGAGGGTATTTCAGTAATTCTTGTAAAAGTAGTCGAAAGGAATGTACATTATGAAGATAGATTGCATACCATTGAATTATGATATAAATTAAATCGTAAATTCTTATAATTTTTATAATATTTTTAGGATACAGATAAGATTACGTAGAAAATTTGGTTTTGAAACATAGAGAAAAGCAACATTCTCAAAAGTTGAAATTCTGAATGTCGTTTTACTAAAATGTAAAACTATACTTTATTAACACTGCATTTTTACTAAAATTATTTGAAGATTTTATACTTAATTTGATATTTCAATGTACAAAAGAATAAAATACAGCTGTTTATGGTCAAAAATTAGAAATGTGTTAAAAATTATTGAAAGAGATGCAGCCTTCTCCAATTTTATTTTTGGATGGTATTTCAAAAAATCGTGTATAAATATTTGAAATGAATAGATTTTTTGAAGATAGATTCCATACTATTGAATTATAATGTAAATTAAATCGTAAATTCTAATCACATGTAGAATATTTTGTCTATATTTAAGATTATATAGAAAATTAGATATAAAACATAGAGAAAAGCGCAACATTGTGAAAAGTTGAAATTCTGAATGTCGTTTTCCTGAAATGGAAAACTATACTTTATAAATATTGCATTCTTATTAAAATAATTTGAAGATTTTATATTTAATTTGATAATATATTGTACAAAACAATAAAATACAGTTGTTTATGGCAAAAAATTCGAAATTTGTTTAAAAATTGTTGAAAGAGATCAAGCCTTCTTCAACTTTAATTTTGGACGGTAATTCAAAACTTCCTGTAAAAATAATCAAAATGAATAAATTTTTTGAAGATAGATTCCATACAATTGAATTAAGATATAAGTTAAATAATAAATTCTTCTTATTTTTACAAAATTTTAAGGGTACATTTAAGATCGTGTAGAAAATTCGGTTTAAAATATAGAGAAAATCAACTTTCTTGAAAGTTGAAATTCTGAATGAAGTTTTCGTTAAGTGGAAAAATACTTTACTAAGATAACATTTTTAGTAAAATAAGTTGAAGATTTTAAAATTAATTTTACATTATATAGTAAAAATCAGAAAAATGTATCCGTTTATGGCCAAAAGTTCGAAATTTGTATAAAAATTATGGAAAGAGATCGAGCCTTCTCCGACATTATTATTGAAAGATATTTCAAAACTTCTTGCAAAAATACGCAAAATGAATAGATTTTTTATAAATACATTCTATACCATTGAATTATAATACAAATTAAATCGTAAATTCTAATAATTTTTAGAAAAATTTAAAGGTAAATTTAAGAATATGAAAAAAATTTGGTATAAAAAATAGAGAAAAGCAATATTGTGAAAAGTTGAAATTCTGAATGTCGTTTTACTTAAATGCAAAACTATACTTTATTAACATTGCATTTTTAGTAAAACTATTTGAAGATTTTTTACTTAATTTTATATTATACTGTACAAATAAAAAAAATAAAGAGTTTTATGGCTAAAACTTCGAAATTTGTTTAAAAATTATAGAAAGAGATCCAGCCTTCTCCGATTTTATTTTTGGACAGTATTTCAAAACTTCGTATAAAAATATTCAAAATGGATAGATTTTTTGAAGATAGATTCCATACCATTGAATTATGATATAAATTAAATCGTAAATTCTAATCACTTGTGGAAAATATTATGTGTAAATTTAAGATTATGTAGAATATTCGGTATAACACACAAATAAAAGCAACATTCTGAAAAGTTGAAATTCTAAATGTCGTTTTACTTAAATGAAATACTATACTTTATTAAGATTGCAGTTTTAGTAAAATTATTTGTAGAGTTTATACTTCATTTGACATTATATTGTGTAAAATAATAAAATAGATTTTTTGAAGATAGATTCAATATCATAGAATTATGCAAAACAAAAAAATAAAGGTGTTTCTCGCCAAAAATTAGAAAATCGTTTAAAAATTATTGAAAGAGATCCAATCTTCTCCTCCATTATTTTTGGACGGGTTGTCAATACTTCTTGATAAAATAGTCTAAATGAATAGATTTTTTTAAGAAAGCTTCTATACTATTGAATTATGATATAAACTAAATAGTAAATTCTAATCAATTTTACAATATTTCAAGGGTACATTTAAGCATGTGTAGAAAATTCGGTTTAAAACAGAGAAAAGAAACTATCGGAAAAGTTGAAAATTTGAATATCGTTTTTCTGAAATGAAAAGCTATAATCTATTAAGTTTCATTTTTTAGTAAAAATTTTTGAAGTTTTTATATTTTATTTGTCATTATTTTGTACAAAACAACAAAAAAAAGTGTTTCTGTCCAATAATTAGAAAATCGTTTAAAAATTATTGAAAGAGATCCAAGCTTCTACTCCATTATTAGGACGGGATGTCAATACTTCTTGTTAAAATAGTCGAAATGAATAGATTTTTTAAAGAAAGTTTCTATACTATTGAATTATGATATAAACTAAATAGTAAGTTTTAAACAATTTACAATATTTTAAGGGTACATTTAAGATAAGGTAGAAAATTTGGTTTATAACAAAGAAGAGCATCTTTCGGAAAAGATGAAATTTTTAATATCGTTTTCCTGAATTAAAAATCTATAATATATTACGTTTCATTTTTAGTAAAAAATTTTGAAGATTTTAAATTTCATTTGGCATTATTTTGTACAAAACAATAAAATAAAGGTGTTTCAGTCCAAAAATGAGAAAATCTTTTAAAAATTATTGAAAGAGATCGAACCTTCTCCGCCATTATTTTTGGACGGGATGTCAATACTTTTTGTTAAAATAGTAGAAATGAATAGATTTTTTTAAGAAAGTTTCTATACTATTGAATTATGATATAAACTAAATAGTAAATTCTAATCAATTTTACAATATTTAAGAGTACATTTAAGCATGTGTAGAAAATTCAGTTTAAAGCAGAAAAGAAACTATCGGAAAAGTTGAAATTTTGAATATCGATTTTCTGAAATGAAAAAATATAATCCATTACGTTTCATTTTTTAGTAAAAATTTTTGAAGATTTTATATTTCATTTGTCAGTATTTTGTATAGAACTTTAAGATAAAGGTGTTTCTGGCCAGAAATTGGAAAATCGTTTAAAAATTATTGAAATAGATCCAACATTCTCTCTTATTTTTGGACGGGATGTCAATGATTCTTCTTAAAATAGTCGAAATGGATAGAGTTTTTAAAGAAAGTTTCTATACTATTGAATTATGATATAAACTAAATAGTAAATTGTAATCAATTTTACAATATTTTAAGGGTACATTTAAGCATGTGTAGAAAATTCTGTTTAAAACAGAGAAAAGAAATATTGGAAAAGTTGAAATTTTGAATATCGTTTTCTGAAATGAAAAACTATAATCTATTACGTTTCATTTTTTAGTAAAAATTTTTGAAGTTTTTATATTTTATTTGTCATTATTTTGTGCAAAATAATAAAACAAAGGTGTTTCTGGCCAAAAATTAGAAAATCTTTTAAAAATTATTGAAAGAGATCCAAACTTCTCCATTATTTTTGGACGGGATGTCAATGCTTCTTCTTAAAATAGTGTAAATAAATAGATTTTTTTAAGAAAGTTTCTATACTATTGAAATATAATATAAAGTAAATAGTAAATTCTAATCAATTTTACAATATTTTAAGGGTACATTTAAGCATGTGTAGAAAATTCGGTTTAAAACAGAGAAAAGAAACTATTGGAAAAGTTGAAATTTTGAATATCGTTTTTCTGAAATGAAAAAATATAATCTATTGTTTCATTTTTGAGAAAAAAATTTCAAAGTTTTTATATTTTATTTGTCATTATTTTGTACAAAACAATAAAATAAAGGTGTTTCTTGCCAAAAATTAGAAAATCGTTTAAAAGTTATTGAAAGAGATCCAACCTTCTCTATTATTTTTGGAAGGGATGTCAATACTTCTTGTTAAAATAGTCGAAAGTCGAAATGAATAGATTTTTCAAAGAAAGTTTCTATACTATTGAATTATGATATAAACTAAATAGTAAATTCTAATCAATTTTACAATATTTATGGGTACATTTAAGCATGTGTAGAAAATTCGGTTTAAAACAGAGAAAAGAAACTATCGGAAAAGTTGAAATTTTGAATATCGTTTTCTTGAAATGAAAAACTATAATCTATTACGTTTCATTTTTTAGTAAAAATTTTTGAAGTTTTTATATTTTATTTGTCATTATTTTGTGCAAAATAATAAAATAAAGGTGTTTCTTGCCAAAAATTAGAAAATCGTTTAAAAATTATTGATAGAGATCCAACATTCTCCTCCATTATTTTTGGACGGGATATCAATATTTCTTGTTGAAATAGTCGAAATGAATAGATTTTTTTAAGAAACTTTCAATATTATTGAATTATGATATAAAGTAAATAGTAAATTATAATCAATTTTACAATATTGTAAGGGTACATTTAAGCTTATGTAGAAAATTTGGTTTAAAACAGAGGAAAGAAACTATCGGAAAAGTTGAAATTTTGAATATCGTTTTTCTGAAATGAAAAAATATAATCCATTACGTTTCATTTTTTAGTAAAAATTTTTGAAGATTTTATATTTCATTTGTCATTATTTTGTATAGAACTTTAAGATAAAGGTGTTTCTGGACAGAAATTGGAAAATCGTTTAAAAATTATTGAAATAGATCCAACCTTCTCTCTTATTTTTGGACGGGATGTCAATACTTCTTCATAAAATAGTCGAAATGGATAGAGTTCTTAAAGAAAGTTTCTATACTATTGAATTATGATATAAACTAAATAGTAAATTGTAATCAATTTTACAATATTTTAAGGGTACATTTAACCATGTGTAGAAAATTCTGTTTTAAACAGAGAAAAGAAACTATTGGAAAAGTTGAAATTTTGAATATCGTTTTCCTGAAATGAAAAACTATAATCTATTACGTTTCATTTTTTAGTAAAAATTTTTGAAGTTTTTATATTTTATTTGTCATTATTTTGTGCAAAATAATAAAACAAAGGTGTTTCTGGCAAAAAATTAGAAAATCTTTTAAAAATTATTGAAAGAGATCCAAACTTCTCCATTGTTTTTGGACGGGATGTCCATGCTTCTTCTTAAAATAGTGTAAATGAATAGATTTTTTTAAGAAAGTTTCTATACTATTGAAATATAATATAAAGTGTAGAAAATTCGGTTTAAAACAGAGAAAAGAAACTATTGGAAAAGTTGAAATTTTGAATATCGTTTTTCTGAAATGAAAAAATATAATCTATTGTTTCATTTTTGAGAAAAAAATTTCAAAGTTTTTATATTTTATTTGTCATTATTTTGTACAAAACAATAAAATAAAGGTGTTTCTTGCCAAAAATTAGAAAATCGATTAAAAATTATTGAAAGAGATCCAACCTTCTCATCCATTATTTTTGGACGGGATGTCAATACTTCTTGTTAAAATAGTCGAAGGTCGAAATGAATAGATTTTTCAAAGAAAGTTTCTATACTATTGAATTATGATATAAACTAAATAGTAAATTCTAATCAATTTTACAATATTTATGGGTACATTTAAGCATGTGTAGAAAATTCGGTTTAAAACAGAGAAAAGAAACTATCGGAAAAGTTGAAATTTTGAATATCGTTTTCTGAAATGAAAAGCTATAATCTATTGTTTCATTTTTTAGAAAAAAATTTCAAAGTTTTTATATTTTATTTGTCATTATTTTGTACAAAACAATAAAATAAAGGTGTTTCTTGCCAAAAATTAGAAAATCGTTTAAAAGTTATTGAAAGAGATCCAACCTTCTCTATTATTTTTGGAAGGGATGTCAATACTTCTTGTTAAAATAGTCGAAAGTCGAAATGAATAGATTTTTAAGAAAGTTTCTATACTATTGAATTATGATATAAACTAAATAGTAAATTCTAATCAATTTTACAATATTTATGGGTACATTTAAGCATGTGTAGAAAATTCGGTTTAAAACAGAGAAAAGAAACTATCGGAAAAGTTGAAATTTTGAATATCGTTTTTCTGAAATGAAAAATATAATCCATTACGTTTCATTTTTTAGTAAAAATTTTGAAGTTTTTATATTTTATTTGTCATTATTTTGTGCAAAAGAATAAATAAAGGTGTTTCTGCCAAAAATTAGAAAATCGTTTAAAAATTATTGAAAGAGATCCAACCTTCTCCATTATTTTTGGAGGATGTCAATATTCTTGTTAAAATAGTCGAAGTCGAAATGATAGATTTTCAAAGAAAGTTTCTATACTATTGAATTATGATATAAATAAATAGTAAATTCTAATCAATTTTACAATATTTAAGGGTACATTTAAGCATGTGTAGAAAATTCTGTTTAAAACAGAGAAAAGAAACTATGGAAAAGTTGAAATTTTGAATATCGTTTTCCTGAAATGAAAAACTATAATCTATTACGTTTCATTTTTTAGTAAAAATTTTGAAGTTTTTATATTTTATTTGTCATTATTTTTGCAAAATAATAAAATAAAGGTGTTTCTGGCCAAAAATTAGAAAATCGTTTAAAAATTATTGAAAGAGATCCAACCTTCTTCCATTATTTTTGGACGGGATGTCAATACTTCTTGTTAAAATAGTCGAAAGTCGAAATGAATAGATTTTTCAAAGAAAGTTTCTATACTATTGAATTATGATATAAACTAAATAGTAAATTCTAATCAATTTTACAATATTTATGGGTACATTTAAGCATGTGTAGAAAATTCGGTTTAAAACAGAGAAAAGAAACTATCGGAAAAGTTGAAATTTTGAATATCGTTTATCTGAAATGAAAAGCTATAATCTATTGTTTCATTTTTTAGAAAAATTTTCAAAGTTTTTATATTTTATTTGTCATTATTTTGTACAAAACAATAAAATAAAGGTGTTTCTTGCCAAAAATTAGAAAATCGTTTAAAAGTTATTGAAAGAGATCCAACCTTCTCTATTATTTTTGGAAGGGATGTCAATACTTCTTCTTAAAATAGTCGAAATGAATAGATTTTTTTAAGAAAGTTTCTATACTATTGAATTAAGATATAAACTAAATAGTAAATTGTAATCAATTTTACAATATTTTAAGGGTACATTTAAGCATGTGTAGAAAATTCTGTTTAAAACAGAGAAAAGAAACTATTGGAAAAGTTGAAATTTTGAATATCGTTTTCTGAAATGAAAAACTATAATCTATTACGTTTCATTTTTAGAAAAATTTTCAAAGTTTTTATATTTTATTTGTCATTATTTTGCAAAATAATAAAATAAAGGTGTTTCTGCCAAAAATTAGAAAATCGTTTAAAAATTATTGAAAGAGATCCAACCTTCTCTATTATTTTTGGACGGGATGTCAATACTTCTTGTTAAAATAGTCGAAAGTCGAAATGAATAGATTTTTCAAAGAAAGTTTCTATACTATTGAATTATGATATAAACTAAATAGTAAATTCTAATCAATTTTACAATATTTAAGGGTACATTTAAGCATGTGTAGAAAATTCGGTTTAAAACAGAGAAAAGAAACTATCGGAAAAGTTGAAATTTTGAATATCGTTTTCTGAAATGAAAAGCTATAATCTATTGTTTCATTTTTTGAGAAAATTTTTGAAGTTTTTATATTTTATTTGTCATTATTTTGTGCAAAACAATAAAATAAAGGTGTTTCTTGCCAAAAATTAGAAAATCGTTTAAAATTATTGAAAGAGATCCAACCTTCTCTATTATTTTTGGAGGGATGTCAATACTTCTTGTTAAAATAGTCGAAAGTCGAAATGAATAGATTTTTCAAAGAAAGTTTCTATACTATTGAATTATGATATAATTAAATAGTAAATTCTAATCAATTTTACAATATTTATGGGTACATTTAAGCATGTGTAGAAAATTCGGTTTAAAACAGAGAAAGAAACTATCGGAAAAGTTGAAATTTTGAATATCGTTTTCTGAAATGAAAAACTATAATCTATTACGTTTCATTTTTTAGTAAAAATTTTTGAAGTTTTATATTTTATTTGTCATTATTTTGTGCAAATAATAAAATAAAGGTGTTTCTTGCCAAAAATTAGAAAATCGTTTAAAAATTATTGAAAGAGATCAAACCTTCTCCTCATTATTTTTGGACGGGATATCAATATTTCTGTTAAAATAGTCGAAATGAATAGATGTTTTTAAGAAACTTTCAATATTATTGAATTATGATATAAAGTAAATAGTAAATTATAATCAATTTTACAATATTGTAAGGGTACATTTAAGCATGTAGAAAATTTGGATTAAAACAGAGGAGAAAAACTATCGGAAAAGTTGAAATTTTGAATATCGTTTTTCTGAAATGAAAAAATATAATCCATTACGTTTCATTTTTTAGTAAAATTTTGAAGATTTTATATTTCATTTGTTATTATTTTGTATAGAACTTTAAGATAAAGGTGTTTCTGGCCAGAAATGGAAAATCGTTTAAAAATTATTGAAATAGATCCAACCTTCTCTTTTATTTTTGGACGGGATGTCAATACTTCTTCAATAAATAGTCGAAATGGATAGAGTTTTTAAAGAAAGTTTCTATACTATTGAATTATGATATAAACTAAATAGAAATTGTAATCAATTTTATAATATTTTAAGGGTACATTTAAGCATGTGTAGAAATTCTGTTTAAAAACAGAGAAAAGAAACTATTGAAAAGTTGAAATTTTGATATCGTTTTCCTGAAATGAAAAACTATAATCTATTACGTTTCATTTTTTAGTAAAAATTTTGAAGTTTTTATATTTTATTTGTCATTATTTTGTGCAAAATAATAAAACAAAGGTGTTTCTGGCAAAAAATTAGAAAATCTTTAAAAATTATTGAAAGAGATCCAACTTCTCAATTATTTTTCGAAGGGATGTCAATGCTTCTTCTTAAAATAGTGTAAATGAATAGATTTTTTAAGAAAGTTTCTATAAATTGAAATATAATATAAAGTAAATAGTAATTCTAATCAATTTTACAATATTTTAAGGGTACATTTAAGCATGTGTAGAAAATTCGGTTTAAAACAGAGAAAAGAAACTATTGGAAAAGTTGAAATTTTGAATATCGTTTTTCTGAAATGAAAAAATATAATCTATTGTTTCATTTTTGAGAAAAAATTTCAAAGTTTTTATATTTATTTGTCATTATTTTGTACAAAACAATAAATAAGGTGTTTCTTGCCAAAATTAGAAAATCGTTTAAAAGTTATTGAAAGAGATCCAACTTCTCTTTTATTTTGGACGGGATGTCAATACTTCTCATAAAATAGTCGAAATGGATAGAGTTTTTAAAGAAAGTTTCTATACTATTGAATTATGATATAACTAAATAGTAAATTGTAATCAATTTTATAATATTTTAAGGGTACATTTAGCATGTGTAGAAATTCTGTTTAAACAGAGAAAGAAACTATTGGAAAAGTTGAAATTTTGAATATCGTTTTCCTGAAATGAAAAACTATAATCTATTACGTTTCATTTTTTTAGTAAAATTTTTGAAGTTTTTATATTTTATTTGTCATTATTTTGTGCAAAATAATAAAACAAAGGTGTTTCTGGCAAAAATTAGAAAATCTTTTAAAAATTATTGAAAGAGATCCAAACTTCTCCATTGTTTTTGGACGGGATGTCCATGCTTCTCTTAAAATAGTGTAAATGAATAGATTTTTTTAAGAAAGTTTCTATACTATTGAAATATAATATAAAGTGTAGAAAATTCGGTTTAAAACAGAGAAAAGAAACTATTGGAAAAGTTGAAATTTTGAATATCGTTTTTCTGAAATGAAAAAATATAATCTATGTTTCATTTTGAGAAAAAAATTTCAAAGTTTTATATTTTATTTGTCATTATTTGTACAAAACAATAAAATAAAGGTGTTTCTTGCCAAAAATTAGAAAATCGTTTAAAAGTTATTGAAAGAGATCCAACCTCTCTATTATTTTTGGAGGGATGTCAATACTTCTTGTTAAAATAGTCGAAAGTCGAAATGAATAGATTTTTCAAGAAAGTTTCTATACTATTGAATTATGATATAAAATAAATAGCAAATTCTAATCAATTTTACAATATTTATGGTACATTTAAGCATGTGTAGAAAATTCGGTTTAAAACAGAGAAAGAACTATCAGGAAAAGTTGAAATTTTGAATATCGTTTCTTGAAATGAAAAACTATAATCTATTACGTTTCATTTTTTAGTAAAAATTTTTGAGTTTTTATATTTTATTTGTCATTATTTTGTGCAAAATAATAAAATAAAGGTGTTTCTTGCCAAAATTAGAAATCGTTTAAAAATTATTGATAGAGATCCAACATTCTCCTCCATTATTTTGGACGGGATATCAATATTTCTTGTTGAAATAGTCGAAAGAATAGATTTTTTTAAGAAACTTTCAATATTATTGAATTATGATATAAAGTAAATAGTAAATTATAATCAATTTTACAATATTGTAAGGTACAATTAAGCTTCTGTAGAAAATTTGGTTAAACAGAGGAAAGAAACTATCGAAAAGTTGAATTTGAATATCGTTTTTCTGAAATGAAAAAATATAACCATTAACGTTTCATTTTTTAGTAAAAATTTTGAAGATTTTATATTTCATTTGTCATTATTTTGTATAGAACTTTAAGATAAAGGTGTTTCTGGACAGAACATGGAAATCGTTTAAAAATTATTGAAATAGATCCAACCTTCTCTCTTATTTTTGGAGGATGTCAATACTTCCTTCATAAAATAGTCGAAATGGATAGAGTCTTAAAGAAAGTTTCTATACTATTGAATTATATATAAACTAATAGTAAATTGTAATCAATTTTACAATAATTTAAGGGTACATTTAACCATGTGTAGAAAATTCTGTTTTAAACAGAGAAAAGAAAACTATTGGAAAGTTGAAATTTTGAAATCGTTTCCTGAAATGAAAAACTATAATCTATTACGTTTCATTTTTTATTAAAAATTTTTGAAGTTTTTATATTTTATTTGTCATTATTTTGTGCAAAATAATAAAACAAGGTGTTTCTGGCAAAAAATTAGAAATCTTTTTAAAAATTATGAAAGAGATCAAACTTCTCCATTGTTTTTGGACGGATGTCCATGCTCTTCTTAAAATATGTGGTAAATGAATAGATTTTTTTAAGAAAGTTTTCGATACTATTGAAATATAATATAAAGTGTAGAAAATTCGGTTTAAAACAGAGAAAAGAAACTATTGGAAAAGTTGAAATTTTGAATATCGTTTTCTGGAATGAAAAATATAATCTATTGTTTCATTTTTGAGAAAAAAATTTCAAAGTTTTTATATTTTATTTGTCATTATTTTGTACAAAACAATAAAATAAAGGTGTTTCTTGCCAAAAATTAGAAAATCGTTTAAAAATTATTGAAAGAGATGCAACCTTCTCATCCATTATTTTGGACGGGATGTCAATACTTCTTGTTAAAATAGTCGAAAGTCGAAATGAATAGATTTTTCAAAGAAAGTTTCTATACTATTGAATTATGATATAAACTAAATAGTAAATTCTAATAAATTTTATAATATTTAAGTGTACATTTAAGCATGTGTAGAAAATTCGGTTTAAAACAGAGAAAAGAAACTATCGGAAAAGTTGAAATTTTGAATATCGTTTTTCTGAAATGAAAAGCTATAATCTATTGTTTCATTTTTTAGAAAAAAATTTCAAAGTTTTTATATTTTATTTGTCATTATTTTGTACAAAACAATAAAATAAAGGTGTTTCTTGCCAAAAATTAGAAAATCGTTTAAAAGTTATTGAAAGAGATCCAACCTTCTCTATTATTTTTGGAAGGGATGTCAATACTTCTTGTTAAAATAGTCGAAAGTCGAAATGAATAGATTTTTCAAAGAAAGTTTCTATACTATTGAAATATATATAAAGTAAATAGTAAATTCTAATCAATTTTACAATATTTTAAGGGTACATTTAAGCATGTGTAGAAAATTCGGTTTAAAACAGAGAAAAGAAACTATTGGAAAAGTTGAAATTTTGAATATCGTTTTTCTGAAATGAAAAAATATAATCCATTACGTTTCATTTTCCAGTAAAAATTTCTGAAGTTTTATATTTTATTTGTCATTATTTTGTGCAAAATAATAAAATAAAGGTGTTTCAGTCCAAAAATTAGAAAATCGATTAAAAATTATTGAAAGAGATCCAACCTTCTCATCCATTATTTTTGGACGGGATGTCAATACTTCTTGTTAAAATAGTCGAAGGTCGAAATGAATAGATTTTTCAAAGAAAGTTTCTATACTATTGAATATAATAAACTAAATAGTAAATTCTAATCAATTTTACAATATTTATGGGTACATTTAAGCATGTAGAAAATTCGGTTTAAAACAGAGAAAAGAAACTATTGGAAAAGTTGAAATTTTGAATATCGTTTTCCTGAAATGAAAAACTATAATCTATTACGTTTCATTTTTTAGTAAAAATTTTCAAAGTTTTTATATTTTATTTGTCATTATTTTTGCAAAATAATAAAATAAAGGTGTTTCTGGCCAAAAATTAGAAAATCGTTTAAAAATTATTGAAAGAGATGCAACCTTCTCATCCATTATTTTTGGACGGGATGTCAATACTTCTTGTTAAAATAGTCGAAAGTCGAAATGAAGATTTTCAAAGAAAGTTTCTATACTATTGATGATATATAAACTAAATAGTAAATTGTAATCAATTTTATAATATTTTAAGGGTACATTTAAGCATGTGTAGAAATTCTGTTTAAAACAGAGAAAAGAAACTATTGGAAAAGTTGAAATTTTGAATATCGTTTTCCTGAAATGAAAAACTATAATCTATTACGTTTCATTTTTTAGTAAAAATTTTGAAGTTTTTATATTTTATTTGTCATTATTTTGTGCAAAATAATAAAACAAAGGTGTTTCTGGCAAAAAATTAGAAAATCTTTTAAAAATTATTGAAAGAGATCCAAACTTCTCCATTGTTTTTGGACGGGATGTCCATGCTTCTTCTTAAAATAGTGTAAATGAATAGATTTTTTTAAGAAAGTTTCTATACTATTGAAATATAATATAAAGTGTAGAAAATTCGGTTTAAAACAGAGAAAAGAAACTATTGGAAAAGTTGAAATTTTGAATATCGTTTTCTGAAATGAAAAAATATAATCTATTGTTTCATTTTTGAGAAAAAAATTTCAAAGTTTTTATATTTTATTTGTCATTATTTTGTACAAAACAATAAAATAAAGGTGTTTCTTGCCAAAAATTAGAAAATCGTTTAAAAGTTATTGAAAGAGATCCAACCTTCTCTATTATTTTTGGAAGGGATGTCAATACTTCTTGTTAAAATAGTCGAAAGTCGAAATGAATAGATTTTTCAAAGAAAGTTTCTATACTATTGAATTATGATATAAACTAAATAGTAAATTCTAATCAATTTTACAATATTTATGGGTACATTTAAGCATGTGTAGAAAATTCGGTTTAAAACAGAGAAAAGAAACTATCGGAAAAGTTGAAATTTTGAATATCGTTTTCTTGAAATGAAAAACTATAATCTATTACGTTTCATTTTTTAGTAAAAATTTTTGAAGTTTTTATATTTTATTTGTCATTATTTTGTGCAAAATAATAAAATAAAGGTGTTTCTTGCCAAAAATTAGAAAATCGTTTAAAAATTATTGATAGAGATCCAACATTCTCCTCCATTATTTTTGGACGGGATATCAATATTTCTTGTTGAAATAGTCGAAATGAATAGATTTTTTTAAGAAACTTTCAATATTATTGAATTATGATATAAAGTAAATAGTAAATTATAATCAATTTTACAATATTGTAAGGGTACATTTAAGCTTATGTAGAAAATTTGGTTTAAAACAGAGGAAAGAAACTATCGGAAAAGTTGAAATTTTGAATATCGTTTTTTGAAATGAAAAAATATAATCCATTACGTTTCATTTTTTAGTAAAAATTTTTGAAGATTTTATATTTCATTTGTCATTATTTTGTATAGAACTTTAAGATAAAGGTGTTTCTGGACAGAAATTGGAAAATCGTTTAAAAATTATTGAAATAGATCCAACCTTCTCTCTTATTTTTGGACGGGATGTCAATACTTCTTCATAAAATAGTCGAAATGGATAGAGTTCTTAAAGAAAGTTTTATACTATTGAATTATGATATAAACTAAATAGTAAATTGTAATCAATTTTACAATAATTTAAGGGTACATTTAACCATGTGTAGAAAATTCTGTTTTAAACAGAGAAAAGAAACTATTGGAAAAGTTGAAATTTTGAATATCGTTTTCCTGAAATGAAAAACTATAATCTATTACGTTTCATTTTTATTAAAAATTTTTGAAGTTTTTATATTTTATTTGTCATTATTTGTGCAAAATAATAAAACAAAGGTGTTTCTGGCAAAAAATTAGAAAATCTTTTAAAAATTATTGAAAGAGATCCAAACTTCTCCATTGTTTTTGGACGGGATGTCCATGCTTCTTCTTAAAATAGTGTAAATGAATAGATTTTTTTAAGAAAGTTTCTATACTATTGAAATATAATATAAAGTGTAGAAAATTCGGTTTAAAACAGAGAAAAGAAACTATTGGAAAAGTTGAAATTTTGAATATCGTTTTTCTGAAATGAAAAAATATAATCTATTGTTTCATTTTTGAGAAAAAAATTTCAAAGTTTTTATATTTTATTTGTCATTATTTTGTACAAAACAATAAAATAAAGGTGTTTCTTGCCAAAAATTAGAAAATCGTTTAAAAATTATTGAAAGAGATGCAACCTTCTCATCCATTATTTTTGGACGGGATGTCAATACTTCTTGTTAAAATAGTCGAAAGTCGAAATGAATAGATTTTTCAAAGAAAGTTTCTATACTATTGAATTATGATATAAACTAAATAGTAAATTCTAATAAATTTTATAATATTTAAGTGTACATTTAAGCATGTGTAGAAAATTCGGTTTAAAACAGAGAAAAGAAACTATCGGAAAAGTTGAAATTTTGAATATCGTTTTTCTGAAATGAAAAGCTATAATCTATTGTTTCATTTTTTAGAAAAAAATTTCAAAGTTTTTATATTTTATTTGTCATTATTTTGTACAAAACAATAAAATAAAGGTGTTTCTTGCCAAAAATTAGAAAATCGTTAAAAAGTTATTGAAAGAGATCCAACCTTCTCTATTATTTTTGGAAGGGATGTCAATACTTCTTGTTAAAATAGTCGAAAGTCGAAATGAATAGATTTTTCAAAGAAAGTTTCTATACTATTGAAATATAATATAAAGTAAATAGTAAATTCTAATCAATTTTACAATATTTTAAGGGTACATTTAAGCATGTGTAGAAAATTCGGTTTAAAACAGAGAAAAGAAACTATTGGAAAAGTTGAAATTTTGAATATCGTTTTCTGAAATGAAAAACTATAATCTATTACGTTTCATTTTTTAGTAAAAATTTTGAAGTTTTTATATTTTATTTGTCATTATTTTGTGCAAAAGAATAAAATAAAGGTGTTTCAGTCCAAAAATTAGAAAATCGCTTAAAAATTATTGAAAGAGATCCATCCTTCTCATCCATTATTTTTGGAAGAGATGTCAATACTTCTTGTTAAAATAGTCGAAGGTCGAAATGAATAGATTTTTCAAAGAAAGTTTCTATACTATTGAATTATGATATAAACTAAATAGTAAATTCTAATCAATTTTACAATATTTATGGGTACATTTAAGCATGTGTAGAAAATTCTGTTTAAAACAGAGAAAAGAAACTATTGGAAAAGTTGAAATTTTGAATATCGTTTTCCTGAAATGAAAAACTATAATCTATTACGTTTCATTTTTAGTAAAAATTTTCAAAGTTTTTATATTTTATTTGTCATTATTTTTTGCAAAATAATAAAATAAAGGTGTTTCTGGCCAAAAATTAGAAAATCGTTTAAAAATTATTGAAAGAGATGCAACCTTCTCATCCATTATTTTTGGACGGGATGTCAATACTTCTTGTTAAAATAGTCGAAAGTCGAAATGAATAGATTTTTCAAAGAAAGTTTCTATACTATTGAATTATGATATAAACTAAATAGTAAATTCTAATAAATTTTATAATATTTAAGTGTATATTTAAGCATGTGTAGAAAATTCGGTTTAAAACAGAGAAAAGAAACTATCGGAAAAGTTGAAATTTTGAATATCGTTTTTCTGAAATGAAAAGCTATAATCTATTGTTTCATTTTTGAGAAATTTTTCAAGTTTTTATATTTTATTTGTCATTATTTTGTACAAAACAATAAAATAAAGGTGTTTCTTGCCAAAAATTAGAAAATCGTTTAAAAGTTATTGAAAGAGATCCAACCTTCTCTATTATTTTTGGAAGGGATGTCAATACTTCTTTTAAAATAGTCGAAATGAATAGATTTTTTTAAGAAAGCTTCTATACTATTGAATTATGGTATAAACTAAATAGTAAATTGTAATCAATTTTACAATATTTTAAGGGTACATTTAAGCATGTGTAGAAAATTCTGTTTAAAACAGAGAAAAGAAATATTGGAAAATTTGAAATTTTGAATATCGTTTTCATGAAATGAAAAACTATAATCTATTACGTTTCATTTTTTAGTAAAAATTTTCAAAGTTTTTATATTTTATTTGTCATTATTTTTGCAAAATAATAAAATAAAGGTGTTTCTGGCCAAAAATTAGAAAATCGTTTAAAAATTATTGAAAGAGATGCAACCTTCTCATCCATTATTTTTGGACGGGATGTCAATACTTCTTGTTAAAATAGTCGAAAGTCGAAATGAATAGATTTTTCAAAGAAAGTTTCTATACTATTGAATTATGATATAAACTAAATAGTAAATTCTAATAAATTTTATAATATTTAAGTGTATATTTAAGCATGTGTAGAAAATTCGGTTTAAAACAGAGAAAAGAAACTATCGGAAAAGTTGAAATTTTGAATATCGTTTTTCTGAAATGAAAAGCTATAATCTATTGTTTCATTTTTGAGAAACATTTTTCAAAGTTTTTATATTTTATTTGTCATTATTTTGTACAAAACAATAAAATAAAGGTGTTTCTTGCCAAAAATTAGAAAATCGTTTAAAAGTTATTGAAAGAGATCCAACCTTCTCTATTATTTTTGGAAGGGATGTCAATACTTCTTGTTAAAATAGTCGAAAGTCGAAATGAATAGATTTTTCAAAGAAAGTTTCTATACTATTGAATTATGATATAAATTAAATAGTAAATTCTAATCAATTTTACAATATTTATGGGTACATTTAAGCATGTGTAGAAAATTCGGTTTAAAACAGAGAAAAGAAACTATCGGAAAAGTTGAAATTTTGAATATCGTTTTCTGAAATGAAAAACTATAATCTATTACGTTTCATTTTTTAGTAAAAATTTTTAAGTTTTATATTTTATTTGTCATTATTTTGTGCAAAATAATAAAATAAAGGTGTTTCTTGCCAAAAATTAGAAAATCGTTTAAAAATTATTGAAAGAGATCAAACCTTCTCCTCCATTATTTTTGGACGGGATCAATATTCTTGTTAAAATAGTCGAAATGAATAGATGTTTTTAAGAAACTTTCAATATTATTGAATTATGATATAAAGTAAATAGTAAATTATAATCAATTTTACAATATTTAAGGGTACATTTAAGCTTATGTAGAAAATTTGGATTAAAACAGAGAAAGAAACTATCGGAAAAGTTGAAATTTTGAATATCGTTTTTCTGAAATGAAAAAATATAATCTATTACGTTTCATTTTTTAGTAAAAATTTTTAAGATTTTATATTTATTTGTCATTATTTTGTATAGAACTTTAATAAAGGTGTTTCTGCCAAAATTGGAAAATCGTTTAAAAATTATTGAAATAGATCCAACCTTCTCTTTATTTTTGGACGGGATGTCAATACTTCTTCATAAAATAGTCGAAAGGATAGAGTTTTTAAAGAAAGTTTCTATACTATTGAATTATGATATAAACTAAATAGTAAATTGTAATCAATTTTATAATATTTTAAGGGTACATTTAAGCATGTGTAGAAAATTCGTTTAAAACAGAGAAAAGAAACTATTGGAAAAGTTGAAATTTTGAATATCGTTTTCTGAAATGAAAAACTATAATCTATTACGTTTCATTTTTTAGTAAAAATTTTTGAAGTTTTTATATTTTATTTGTCATTATTTTGTGCAAAATAATAAAACAAAGGTGTTTCTGCAAAAATTAGAAAATCTTTAAAAATTATTGAAAGAGATCCAAACTTCTCATTATTTTTGGACGAATGTCAATGCTTCTTCTTAAAATAGTGAAATGAATAGATTTTTTAAGAAAGTTTCTATAATTGAAATATGATATAAAGTAAATAGTAAATTCTAATCAATTTTACAATATTTAAGGGTACATTTAAGCATGTGTAGAAAATTCGGTTTAAAACAGAGGAAAGAAACTATCGGAAAAGTTGAAATTTTGAATATCGTTTTTCTGAAATGAAAAAATATAATCTATTGTTTCATTTTTTAGAAAAATTTCAAAGTTTTTATATTTTATTTGTCATTATTTTGTACAAAACAATAAATAAAGGTGTTTCTGGCCAAAATTAGAAAATCGTTTAAAATTATTGAAAGAGATCCAACCTTCTCTTTATTTTTGGACGGGATGTCAATACTTCTTCATAAAATAGTCGAAATGGATAGAGTTTTAAAGAAAGTTTCTATACTATTGAATTATGATATAAACTAAATAGTAAATTGTAATCAATTTTACAATATTTAAGGGTACATTTAAGCATGTGTAGAAAATTCTGTTTAAAACAGAGAAAAGAAACTATTGGAAAAGTTGAAATTTTGAATATCGTTTTCCTGAAATGAAAAACTATAATCTATTACGTTTCATTTTTTAGTAAAAATTTTTGAAGTTTTTATATTTTATTTGTCATTATTTTGTGCAAAATAATAAAATAAAGGTGTTTCTGGCCAAAAATTAGAAAATCTTTTAAAAATTATTGAAAGAGATCCAAACTTCTCCATTATTTTTGGACGGGATGTCAATGCTTCTTCTTAAAATAGTGTAAATGAATAGATTTTTTTAAGAAAGTTTCTATACTATTGAAATATAATATAAAGTGTAGAAAATTCGGTTTAAAACAGAGAAAAGAAACTATTGGAAAAGTTGAAATTTTGAATATCGTTTTTCTGAAATGAAAAAATATAATCTATGTTTCATTTTTGAGAAAAAATTTCAAAGTTTTTATATTTTATTTGTCATTATTTTGTACAAAACAATAAAATAAAGGTGTTTCTTGCCAAAAATTAGAAAATCGTTTAAAAGTTATTGAAAGAGATCCAACCTTCTCTATTATTTTTGGAAGGGATGTCAATACTTCTTGTTAAAATAGTCGAAAGTCGAAATGAATAGATTTTTCAAAGAAAGTTTCTATACTATTGAATTATGATATAAACTAAATAGTAAATTCTAATCAATTTTACAATATTTATGGGTACATTTAAGCATGTGTAGAAAATTCGGTTTAAAACAGAGAAAAGAAACTATCGGAAAAGTTGAAATTTTGAATATCGTTTTCTTGAAATGAAAAACTATAATCTATTACGTTTCATTTTTTAGTAAAAATTTTTGAAGTTTTTATATTTTATTTGTCATTATTTTGTGCAAAATAATAAAATAAAGGTGTTTCTTGCCAAAAATTAGAAAATCGTTTAAAAATTATTGATAGAGATCCAACATTCTCCTCCATTATTTTTGGACGGGATATCAATATTTCTTGTTAAAATAGTCGAAATGAATAGATTTTTTAAGAAACTTTCAATATTATTGAATTATGATATAAAGTAAATAGTAAATTATAATCAATTTTACAATATGGTAAGGGTACATTTAAGCTTATGTAGAAAATTTGGTTTAAAACAGAGGAAAGAAACTATCGGAAAAGTTGAAATTTTGAATATCGTTTTTCTGAAATGAAAAAATATAATCCATTACGTTTCATTTTTTAGTAAAAATTTTTGAAGATTTTATATTTCATTTGTCATTATTTTGTATAGAACTTTAAGATAAAGGTGTTTCTGGACAGAAATTGGAAAATCGTTTAAAATTATTGAAATAGATCCAACCTTCTCTCTTATTTTTGGACGGGATGTCAATACTTCTTCATAAAATAGTCGAAATGGATAGAGTTCTTAAAGAAAGTTTCTATACTATTGAATTATGATATAAACTAAATAGTAAATTGTAATCAATTTTACAATAATTTAAGGGTACATTTAACCATGTGTAGAAAATTCTGTTTTAAACAGAGAAAAGAAACTATTGGAAAAGTTGAAATTTTGAATATCGTTTTCCTGAAATGAAAAACTATAATCTATTACGTTTCATTTTTTAGTAAAAATTTTTGAAGTTTTTATATTTTATTTGTCATTATTTTGTGCAAAATAATAAAACAAAGGTGTTTCTGGCAAAAAATTAGAAAATCTTTTAAAAATTATTGAAAGAGATCCAAACTTCTCCATTATTTTTGGACGGGATGTCAATGCTTCTTCTTAAAATAGTGTAAATGAATAGATTTTTTAAGAAAGTTTCTATACTATTGAATATAATATAAAGTGTAGAAAATTCGGTTTAAAACAGAGAAAAGAAACTATTGGAAAAGTTGAAATTTGAATATCGTTTTTCTGAAATGAAAAAATATAATCTATTGTTTCATTTTTGAGAAAAATTTCAAAGTTTTTATATTTTATTTGTCATTATTTTGTACAAAACAATAAAATAAAGGTGTTTCTTGCCAAAAATTAGAAAATCGTTTAAAAATTATTGAAAGAGATGCAACCTTCTCATCCATTATTTTTGGACGGGATGTCAATACTTCTTGTTAAAATAGTCGAAAGTCGAAATGAATAGATTTTTCAAAGAAAGTTTCTATACTATTGAATTATGATATAAACTAAATAGTAAATTCTAATAAATTTTATAATATTTAAGTGTACATTTAAGCATGTGTAGAAAATTCGGTTTAAAACAGAGAAAAGAAACTATCGGAAAAGTTGAAATTTTGAATATCGTTTTTCTGAAATGAAAAGCTATAATCTATTGTTTCATTTTTTAGAAAAAAATTTCAAAGTTTTTATATTTTATTTGTCATTATTTTGTACAAAACAATAAAATAAAGGTGTTTCTTGCCAAAAATTAGAAAATCGTTAAAAAGTTATTGAAAGAGATCCAACCTTCTCTATTATTTTTGGAAGGGATGTCAATACTTCTTGTTAAAATAGTCGAAAGTCGAAATGAATAGATTTTTCAAAGAAAGTTTCTATACTATTGAATTATGATATAAACTAAATAGTAAATTCTAATCAATTTTACAATATTTATGGGTACATTTAAGCATGTGTAGAAAATTCGGTTTAAAACAGAGAAAAGAAACTATCGGAAAAGTTGAAATTTTGAATATCGTTTTCTTGAAATGAAAAACTATAATCTATTACGTTTCATTTTTTAGTAAAAATTTTTTAAGTTTTTATATTTTATTTGTCATTATTTTGTGCAAAATAATAAAATAAAGGTGTTTCTTGCCAAAAATTAGAAAATCGTTTAAAAATTATTGAAAGAGATCAAACCTTCTCCTCCATTATTTTTGGACGGGATATCAATATTTCTTGTTAAAATAGTCGAAATGAATAGATGTTTTTAAGAAACTTTCAATATTATTGAATTATGATATAAAGTAAATAGTAAATTATAATCAATTTTACAATATTGTAAGGGTACATTTAAGCTTATGTAGAAAATTTGGTTTAAAACAGAGAAAAGAAACTATCGGAAAAGTTGAAATTTTGAATATCGTTTTTCTGAAATGAAAAAATATAATCCATTACGTTTCATTTTTTAGTAAAAATTTTTGAAGATTTTATATTTCATTTGTCATTATTTTGTATAGAACTTTAAGATAAAGGTGTTTCTGGCCAGAAATTGGAAAATCGTTTAAATATTATTGAAATAGATCCAACCTTCTCTCTTATTTTTGGACGGGATGTCAATACTTCTTCATAAAATAGTCGAAATGGATAGAGTTTTTAAAGAAAGTTTCTATACTATTGAATTATGATATAAACTAAGTAGTAAATTGTAATCAATTTTACAATATTTTAAGGGTACATTTAAGCATGTGTAGAAAATTCTGTTTAAAACAGAGAAAAGAAACTATTGGAAAAGTTGAAATTTTGAATATCGTTTTCCTGAATGATCGTTATTACTGAAATATAATCCATTACGTTTCATTTTTTAGTAAAAATTTTTGAAGTTCTTATATTTTATTTGTCATTATTTTGTGCACAATAATAAAACAAAGGTGTTTCTGGCCAAAGATTAGAAAATCTTTTAAAAATTATTGAAAGAGATCCAAACTTCTCCATTATTTTTGGACGGGATGTCAATGCTTCTTCTTAAAATAGTGTAAATGAATAGATTTTTTTAAGAAAGTTTCTATACTATTGAAATATAATATAAAGTGTAGAAAATTCGGTTTAAAACAGAGAAAAGAAACTATTGGAAAAGTTGAAATTTTGAATATCGTTTTTCTGAAATGAAAAAATATAATCTATTGTTTCATTTTTGAGAAAAAAATTTCAAAGTTTTTATATTTTATTTGTCATTATTTTGTACAAAACAATAAAATAAAGGTGTTTCTTGCCAAAAATTAGAAAATCGTTTAAAAGTTATTGAAAGAGATCCAACCTTCTCTATTATTTTTGGAAGGGATGTCAATACTTCTTGTTAAAATAGTCGAAAGTCGAAATGAATAGATTTTTCAAAGAAAGTTTCTATACTATTGAATTATGATATAAAATAAATAGCAAATTCTAATCAATTTTACAATATTTATGGGTACATTTAAGCATGTGTAGAAAATTCGGTTTAAAACAGAGAAAAGAAACTATCGGAAAAGTTGAGATTTTGAATATCGTTTTCTTGAAATGAAAAACTATAATCTATTAAGTTTCATTTTTTAGTAAAAATTTTTGAAGTTTTTATATTTTATTTGTCATTATTTTGTGCAAAATAATAAAATAAAGGTGTTTCTTGCCAAAAATTAGAAAATCGTTTAAAAATTATTGATAGAGATCCAACATTCTCCTCCATTATTTTTGGACGGGATATCAATATTTCTTGTTGAAATAGTCGAAATGAATAGATTTTTTTAAGAAACTTTCAATATTATTGAATTATGATATAAAGTAAATAGTAAATTATAATCATTTTACAATATTGTAAGGGTACATTTAAGCTTATGTAGAAATTTGGTTTAAAACAGAGGAAAGAAACTATCGGAAAAGTTGAAATTTTGAATATCGTTTTTCTGAAATGAAAAAATATAATCCATTACGTTTCATTTTTTAGTAAAAATTTTTGAAGATTTTATATTTCATTTGTCATTATTTGTATAGAACTTTAAGATAAAGGTGTTTCTGGACAGAAATTGGAAAATCGTTTAAAAATTATTGAAATAGATCCAACCTTCTCTCTTATTTTTGGACGGGATGTCAATACTTCTTCATAAAATAGTCGAAATGGATAGAGTTCTTAAAGAAAGTTTCTATACTATTGAATTATGATATAAACTAAATAGTAAATTGTAATCAATTTTACAATATTTTAAGGGTACATTTAACCATGTGTAGAAAATTCTGTTTTAAACAGAGAAAAGAAACTATTGGAAAAGTTGAAATTTTGAATATCGTTTTCCTGAAATGAAAAACTATAATCTATTACGTTTCATTTTTTAGTAAAATTTTTGAAGTTTTTATATTTTATTTGTCATTATTTTGTGCAAAATAATAAAACAAAGGTGTTTCTGGCCAAAAATTAGAAAATCTTTTAAAAATTATTGAAAGAGATCCAAACTTCTCCATTATTTTTGGACGGGATGTCAATGCTTCTTCTTAAAATAGTGTAAATGAATAGATTTTTTTAAGAAAGTTTCTATACTATTGAAATATAATATAAAGTGTAGAAAATTCGGTTTAAAACAGAGAAAGAAACTATTGGAAAAGTTGAAATTTTGATATCGTTTTTCTGAAATGAAAAAATAATATATCTATTGTTTCATTTTTGAGAAAAAATTTCAAAGTTTTTATATTTTATTTGTCATTATTTTGTACAAAACAATAAAATAAAGGTGTTTCTTGCCAAAAATTAGAAAATCGTTTAAAAATTATTGAAAGAGATGCAACCTTCTCATCCATTATTTTGGACGGGATGTCAATACTTCTTGTTAAAATAGTCGAAAGTCGAAATGAATAGATTTTTCAAAGAAAGTTTCTATACTATTGAATTATGATATAAACTAAATAGTAAATTCTAATAAATTTTATAATATTTAAGTGTACATTTAAGCATGTGTAGAAAATTCGGTTTAAAACAGAGAAAAGAAACTATCGGAAAAGTTGAAATTTTGAATATCGTTTTTCTGAAATGAAAAGCTATAATCTATTGTTTCATTTTTTAGAAAAAAATTTCAAAGTTTTTATATTTTATTTGTCATTATTTTGTACAAAACAATAAAATAAAGGTGTTTCTTACCAAAATTAGAAAATCGTTTAAAAGTTATTGAAAGAGATCCAACCTTCTCTATTATTTTTGGAAGGGATGTCAATACTTCTTGTTAAAATAGTCGAAAGTCGAAATGAATAGATTTTTCAAAGAAAGTTTCTATACTATTGAATTATGATATAAACTAAATAGTAAATTCTAATCAATTTTACAATATTTATGGGTACATTTAAGCATGTGTAGAAAATTCGGTTTAAAACAGAGAAAAGAAACTATCGGAAAAGTTGAAATTTTGAATATCGTTTTCTTGAAATGAAAAACTATAATCTATACGTTTCATTTTTTAGTAAAAATTTTTAAGTTTTTATATTTTATTTGTCATTATTTTGTGCAAAATAATAAAATAAAGGTGTTTCTTGCCAAAAATTAGAAAATCGTTTAAAAATTATTGAAAGAGATCAAACCTTCTCCTCCATTATTTTTGGACGGGATATCAATATTTCTTGTTAAAATAGTCGAAATGAATAGATGTTTTTAAGAAACTTTCAATATTATTGAATTATGATATAAAGTAAATAGTAAATTATAATCAATTTTACAATATTGTAAGGGTACATTTAAGCTTATGTAGAAAATTTGGTTTAAAACAGAGGAAAGAAACTATCGGAAAAGTTGAAATTTTGAATATCGTTTTCTGAAATGAAAAAATAATCCATTACGTTTCATTTTTTAGTAAAAATTTTTGAAGATTTTATATTTCATTTGTCATTATTTTGTATAGAACTTTAAGATAAAGGTGTTTCTGGCCAGAAAATTGGAAAATCGTTTAAAAATTATTGAAATAGATCCAACCTTCTCTCTTTATTTTGGACGGGATGTCAATACTTCTTCTTAAAATAGTCGAAATGGATAGAGTTTTTAAAGAAAGTTTCTATACTATTGAATTATGATATAAACTAAATAGTAAATTGTAATCAATTTTACAATATTTAAGGGTACATTTAAGCATGTGTAGGAAATTCTGTTTAAAACAGAGAAAAGAAACTATTGGAAAAGTTGAAATTTTGAATATCGTTTTCCTGAAATGAAAAACTATAATCTATTACGTTTCATTTTTTAGTAAAAATTTTTGAAGTTTTTATATTTTATTTGTCATTATTTTGTGCAAATAAAACAAAGGTGTTTCTGGCAAAAAATTAGAAAATCTTTTAAAAATTATTGAAAGAGATCCAAACTTCTCAATTATTTTTCGAAGGGATGTCAATGCTTCTTCTTAAAATAGTGTAAATGAATAGATTTTTTTAAGAAAGTTTCTATAATATTGAAATATAATATAAAGTAAATAGTAAATTCTAATCAATTTTACAATATTTTAAGGGTACATTTAAGCATGTGTAGAAAATTCGGTTTAAAACAGAGAAAAGAAACTATTGGAAAAGTTGAAATTTTGAATATCGTTTTTCTGAAATGAAAAAATATAATCTATTGTTTCATTTTTGAGAAAAAAATTTCAAAGTTTTTATATTTTATTTGTCATTATTTTGTACAAAACAATAAAATAAAGGTGTTTCTTGCCAAAAATTAGAAAATCGTTTAAAAGTTATTGAAAGAGATCCAACCTTCTCTATTATTTTTGGAAGGGATGTCAATACTTCTTGTTAAAATAGTCGAAAGTCGAAATGAATAGATTTTTCAAAGAAAGTTTCTATACTATTGAATTATGATATAAACTAAATAGCAAATTCTAATCAATTTTACAATATTTATGGGTACATTTAAGCATGTGTAGAAAATTCGGTTTAAAACAGAGAAAAGAAACTATCGGAAAAGTTGAGATTTTGAATATCGTTTTCTTGAAATGAAAAACTATAATCTATTAAGTTTCATTTTTTAGTAAAAATTTTTGAAGTTTTTATATTTTATTTGTCATTATTTTGTGCAAAATAATAAAATAAAGGTGTTTCTTGCCAAAAATTAGAAAATCGTTTAAAAATTATTGATAGAGATCCAACATTCTCCTCCATTATTTTTGGACGGGATATCAATATTTCTTGTTGAAATAGTCGAAATGAATAGATTTTTTTAAGAAACTTTCAATATTATTGAATTATGATATAAAGTAAATAGTAAATTATAATCAATTTTACAATATTGTAAGGGTACATTTAAGCTTATGTAGAAAATTTGGTTTAAAACAGAGGAAAGAAACTATCGGAAAAGTTGAAATTTTGAATATCGTTTTTCTGAAATGAAAAAATATAATCCATTACGTTTCATTTTTTAGTAAAAATTTTTGAAGATTTTATATTTCATTTGTCATTATTTTGTATAGAACTTTAAGATAAAGGTGTTTCTGGCCAGAAATTGGAAAATCGTTTAAATATTATTGAAATAGATCCAACCTTCTCTCTTATTTTTGGACGGGATGTCAATACTTCTTCATAAAATAGTCGAAATGGATAGAGTTTTTAAAGAAAGTTTCTATACTATTGAATTATGATATAAACTAAGTAGTAAATTGTAATCAATTTTACAATATTTTAAGGGTACATTTAAGCATGTGTAGAAAATTCTGTTTAAAACAGAGAAAAGAAACTATTGGAAAAGTTGAAATTTTGAATATCGTTTTCCTGAAATGAAAAACTATAATCCATTACGTTTCATTTTTTAGTAAAAATTTTTGAAGTTTTTATATTTTATTTGTCATCATTTTGTGCAAAATAATAAAATAAAGGTGTTTCTTGCCAAAAATTAGAAAATCGTTTAAAATTATTGAAAGAGATCCAAACTTCTCCATTGTTTTTGGACGGGATGTCCATGCTTCTTCTTAAAATAGTGTAAATGAATAGATTTTTTTAAGAAAGTTTCTATACTATTGAAATATAATATAAAGTGTAGAAAATTCGGTTTAAAACAGAGAAAAGAAACTATTGGAAAAGTTGAAATTTTGAATATCGTTTTTCTGAAATGAAAAAATATAATCTATTGTTTCATTTTTGAGAAAAAAATTTCAAAGTTTTTATATTTTATTTGTCATTATTTTGTACAAAACAATAAAATAAAGGTGTTTCTTGCCAAAAATTAGAAAATCGTTTAAAAGTTATTGAAAGAGATCCAACCTTCTCTATTATTTTTGGAAGGGATGTCAATACTTCTTGTTAAAATAGTCGAAAGTCGAAATGAATAGATTTTTCAAAGAAAGTTTCTATACTATTGAATTATGATATAAAATAAATAGCAAATTCTAATCAATTTTACAATATTTATGGGTACATTTAAGCATGTGTAGAAAATTCGGTTTAAAACAGAGAAAAGAAACTATCGGAAAAGTTGAAATTTTGAATATCGTTTTCTTGAAATGAAAAACTATAATCTATTACGTTTCATTTTTTAGTAAAAATTGTTGAAGTTTTTATATTTTATTTGTCATTATTTTGTGCAAAATAATAAAATAAAGGTGTTTCTTGCCAAAAATTAGAAAATCGTTTAAAAATTATTGAAAGAGATCCAACCTTCTCCATTATTTTTGGACGGGATATCAATATTTCTTGTTAAAATAGTCGAAATGAATAGATTTTTTTAAGAAACTTTCAATATTATTGAATTATGATATAAAGTAAATAGTAAATTATAATCAATTTTACAATATTGTAAGGGTACATTTAAGCTTATGTAGAAAATTTGGTTTAAAACAGAGGAAAGAAACTATCGGAAAAGTTGAAATTTTGAATATCGTTTTTCTGAAATGAAAAAATATAATCCATTACGTTTCATTTTTTAGTAAAAATTTTGAAGATTTTATATTTCATTTGTCATTATTTTGTATAGAACTTTAAGATAAAGGTGTTTCTGGACAGAAATTGGAAAATCGTTTAAAAATTATTGAAATAGATCCAACCTTCTCTCTTATTTTTGGACGGGATGTCAATACTTCTTCATAAAATAGTCGAAATGGATAGAGTTCTTAAAGAAAGTTTCTATACTATTGAATTATGATATAACTAAATAGTAAATTGTAATCAATTTTACAATAATTTAAGGGTACATTTAACCATGTGTAGAAAATTCTGTTTTAAAACAGAGAAAAGAAACTATTGGAAAAGTTGAAATTTTGAATATCGTTTTCCTGAAATGAAAAAACTATAATCTATTACGTTTCATTTTTTAGTAAAAATTTTGAAGTTTTTATATTTTATTTGTCATTATTTTGTGCAAAATAATAAAACAAAGGTGTTTCTGGCAAAAAATTAGAAAATCTTTTAAAAATTATTGAAAGAGATCCAAACTTCTCCATTGTTTTTGGACGGGATGTCCATGCTTCTTCTTAAATAGTGTAAATGAATAGATTTTTTAAGAAAGTTTCTATACTATTGAAATATAATATAAAGTGTAGAAAATTCGGTTTAAAACAGAGAAAAGAAACTATTGGAAAGTTGAAATTTGAATATCGTTTTTCTGAAATGAAAAAATATAATCTATTGTTTCATTTTTGAGAAAAAAATTTCAAAGTTTTTATATTTTATTTGTCATTATTTGTGTACAAAACAATAATAAAGGTGTTTCTTGCCAAAAATTAGAAAATCGTTTAAAAATTATTGAAAGAGATGCCAACCTTCTCATCCATTATTTTTGGAAGGGATGTCAATACTTCTTGTTAAAATAGTCGAAAGTCGAAATGAATAGATTTTTCAAAGAAAGTTTCTATACTATTGAATTATGATATAAATAAATAGTAAATTCTAATAAATTTTATAATATTTAAGTACATTTAAGCATGTGTAGAAAATTCGGTTTAAAACAGAGAAAAGAAACTATCGGAAAAGTTGAAATTTTGAATATCGTTTTTCTGAAATGAAAAGCTATAATCTATTGTTTCATTTTTGAGAAAAAAATTTCAAAGTTTTTATATTTTATTTGTCATTATTTTGTACAAAACAATAAAATAAAGGTGTTTCTTGCCAAAAATTAGAAAATCGTTTAAAAGTTATTGAAAGAGATCCAACCTTCTCTATTATTTTTGGAAGGGATGTCAATACTTCTTGTTAAAATAGTCGAAAGTCGAAATGAATAGATTTTTCAAAGAAAGTTTCTATACTATTGAATTATGATATAAACTAAATAGTAAATTCTAATCAATTTTACAATATTTATGGGTACATTTAAGCATGTGTAGAAAATTCGGTTTAAAACAGAGAAAAGAAACTATCGGAAAAGTTGAAATTTTGAATATCGTTTTCTTGAAATGAAAAACTATAATCTATTACGTTTCATTTTTTAGTAAAAATTTTTGAAGTTTTTATATTTTATTTGTCATTATTTTGTGCAAAATAATAAAATAAAGGTGTTTCTTGCCAAAAATTAGAAAATCGTTTAAAAATTATTGAAAGAGATCCAACCTTCTCCTCCATTATTTTTGGACGGGATATCAATATTTCTTGTTAAAATAGTCGAAATGAATAGATTTTTTTAAGAAACTTTCAATATTATTGAATTATGATATAAAGTAAATAGTAAATTATAATCAATTTTACAATATTGTAAGGGTACATTTAAGCTTATGTAGAAAATTTGGTTTAAAACAGAGGAAAGAAACTATCGGAAAAGTTGAAATTTTGAATATCGTTTTTCTGAAATGAAAAAATATAATCCATCACGTTTCATTTTTTAGTAAAAATTTTTGAAGATTTTATATTTCATTTGTTATTATTTTGTATAGAACTTTAAGATAAAGGTGTTTCTGGCCAGAAATTGGAAAATCGTTTAAAAATTATTGAAATAGATCCAACCTTCTCTTTTATTTTTGGACGGGATGTCAATACTTCTTCTTAAAATAGTCGAAATGGATAGAGTTTTTAAAGAAAGTTTCTATACTATTGAATTATGATATAAACTAAATAGTAAATTGTAATCAATTTTACAATATTTAAGGGTACATTTAAGCATGTGTAGAAATTCTGTTTAAAACAGAGAAAAGAAACTATTGGAAAAGTTGAAATTTTGAATATCGTTTTCCTGAAATGAAAAAACTATAATCTATTACGTTTCATTTTTTAGTAAAAATTTTTGAAGTTTTTATATTTTATTTGTCATTATTTGTGTGCAAAATAATAAAACAAAGGTGTTTTCTGGCAAAAAATTAGAAAATCTTTTAAAAATTATTGAAAGAGATCCAAACTTCTCATTATTTTTCGGAAGGGATGTCATGCTTCTTCTTAAAATAGTGTAAATGAATAGATTTTTTTAAGAAAGTTTCTATATATTGAAATATAATATAAAGTAATAGTAAATCTAATCAATTTTACAATATTTTAGGGTACATTTAAGCATGTGTAGAAAATTCGGTTTAAAACAGAGAAAAGAAACTATTGGAAAAGTTGAAATTTTGATATCGTTTTTCTGAAATGAAAAATATAATCTATTGTTTCATTTTTGAGAAAAATTTCAAAGTTTTTATATTTTATTTGTCATTATTTTGTACAAAACAATAAAATAAAAGTGTTTCTGCCAAAAATTAGAAAATCGTTTAAAAGTTATTGAAAGAGATCCCACCTTCTCTATTATTTTTGGAAGGGATGTCAATACTTCTTGTTAAAATAGTCGAAAGTCGAAATGAATAGATTTTTCAAAGAAAGTTTTCTATACTATTGAATTATGATATAAACTAATAGCAAATTCTAATCAATTTTACAATATTTATGGGTACATTTAAGCATGTGTAGAAAATTCGGTTTAAAACAGAGAAAGAAACTATCGGAAAAGTTGAAATTTTGAATATCGTTTTCTTGAAATGAAAAACTATAATCTATTACGTTTCATTTTTAGTAAAAATTTTTGAAGTTTTTATATTTTATTTGTCATTATTTGTGCAAAATAATAAAATAAAGGTGTTTCTTGCCAAAAATTAGAAAATCGTTTAAAAAGTTATTGATAGAGATCCAACATTCCCTCCATTATTTTGGACGGGATATCAATATTCTTGTTGAAATAGTCGAAATGAATAGATTTTTTTAAGAAACTTTCAATATTATTGAATTATGATATAAAGTAATAGTAAATTATAATCAATTTTACAATATTGTAAGGGTACATTTAAGCTTAGTAGAAAATTGGTTTAAAACAGAGGAAAAAAAACTATCGGAAAAGTTGAAATTTTGAATATCGTTTTCTGAAATGAAAAAAATTAATCCATTACGTTTCATTTTTTAGTAAAAATTTTGAAGATTTTTATATTTCATTTGTCATTATTTTGTATAGAACTTAAGATAAAGGTGTTTCTGGCCAGAAATTGGAAAATCGTTTTAAAAATTATGAAATAGATCCAACCTTCTCTCTTATTTTTGGACGGGGGATGTCAATAGTCTTCATAAAATAGTCGAAATGGATAGAGTTCTTAAAGAAAGTTTCTATACTATTGAATTATGATATAAACTAAATAGTAAATTGTAATCAATTTTACAATATTTAAGGGTACATTTAACCATGTGTAGAAAAAATTCTGTTTTAAACAGAGAAAAGAAACTATTGGAAAAGTTGAAATTTTGAATATCGTTTTCCTGAAATGAAAAACTATAATCTATTACGTTTCATTTTTTAGTAAAAATTTTTGAAGTTTTTATATTTTATTTGTCATTATTTTGTGCAAAATAATAAAACAAAGGTGTTTCTGGCAAAAAATTAGAAAATCTTTTAAAAATTATTGAAAGAGATCCAAACTTCTCCATTGTTTTTGGACGGGATGTCCATGCTTCTTCTTAAAATAGTGTAAATGAATAGATTTTTTTAAGAAAGTTTCTATACTATTGAAATATAATATAAAGTGTAGAAAATTCGGTTTAAAACAGAGAAAAGAAACTATTGGAAAAGTTGAAATTTTGAATATCGTTTTTCTGAAATGAAAAAATATAATCTATTGTTTCATTTTTGAGAAAAAATTTCAAAGTTTTTATATTTTATTTGTCATTATTTTGTACAAAACAATAAAATAAAGGTGTTTCTTGCCAAAAATTAGAAAATCGTTTAAAAGTTATTGAAAGAGATCCAACCTTCTCTATTATTTTGGAAGGGATGTCAATACTTCTTGTTAAAATAGTCGAAAGTCGAAATGAATAGATTTTTCAAAGAAAGTTTCTATACTATTGAATTATGATATAAAATAAATAGCAAATTCTAATCAATTTTACAATATTTATGGGTACATTTAAGCATGTGTAGAAAATTCGGTTTAAAACAGAGAAAAGAAACTATCGGAAAAGTTGAAATTTTGAATATCGTTTTCTGAAATGAAAAACTATAATCTATTACGTTTCATTTTTAGTAAAAATTTTTGAAGTTTTTATATTTTATTTGTCATTATTTTGTGCAAAATAATAAAATAAAGGTGTTTCTTGCCAAAAATTAGAAAATCGTTTAAAAATTATTGATAGAGATCCAACATTCTCCTCCATTATTTTTGGACGGGATATCAATATTTCTTGTTGAAATAGTCGAAATGAATAGATTTTTTTAAGAAACTTTCAATATTATTGAATTATATAAAGTAAATAGTAAATTATAATCAATTTTACAATATTGTAAGGGTACATTTAAGCTTATGTAGAAAATTTGGTTTAAAACAGAGGAAAGAAACTATCGGAAAAGTTGAAATTTTGAATATCGTTTTTCTGAAATGAAAAAATATAATCCATTACGTTTCATTTTTTAGTAAAAATTTTTGAAGATTTTATATTTCATTTGTCATTATTTTGTATAGAACTTTAAGATAAAGGTGTTTCTGGACAGAAATTGGAAAATCGTTTAAAAATTATTGAAATAGATCCAACCTTCTCTCTTATTTTTGGACGGGATGTCAATACTTCTTCATAAAATAGTCGAAATGGATAGAGTTCTTAAAGAAAGTTTCTATACTATTGAATTATGATATAAACTAAATAGTAAATTGTAATCAATTTTACAATATTTAAGGGTACATTTAACCATGTGTAGAAAATTCTGTTTTAAACAGAGAAAAGAAACTATTGGAAAAGTTGAAATTTTGAATATCGTTTTCCTGAAATGAAAAACTATAATCTATTACGTTTCATTTTTTAGTAAAAATTTTTGAAGTTTTTATATTTTATTTGTCATTATTTTGTGCAAAATAATAAAACAAAGGTGTTTCTGGCAAAAAATTAGAAAATCTTTTAAAAATTATTGAAAGAGATCCAAACTTCTCCATTGTTTTTGGACGGGATGTCATGCTTCTTCTTAAAATAGTGTAAATGAATAGATTTTTTAAGAAAGTTTCTATACTATTGAAATATAATATAAAGTGTAGAAAATTCGGTTTAAAACAGAGAAAAGAAACTATTGGAAAAGTTGAAATTTTGAATATCGTTTTTCTGAAATGAAAAAATATAATCTATTGTTTCATTTTTGAGAAAAAAATTTCAAAGTTTTTATATTTTATTTGTCATTATTTTGTACAAAACAATAAAATAAAGGTGTTTCTTGCCAAAAATTAGAAATCGTTTAAAAGTTATTGAAAGAGATCCAACCTTCTCTATTATTTTTGGAAGGGATGTCAATACTTCTTGTTAAAATAGTCGAAAGTCGAAATGAATAGATTTTTCAAAGAAAGTTTCTATACTATTGAATTATGATATAAAATAAATAGCAAATTCTAATCAATTTTACAATATTATGGTACATTTAAGCATGTGTAGAAAATTCGGTTTAAAACAGAGAAAAGAAACTATCGGAAAAGTTGAAATTTTGAATATCGTTTTCTTGAAATGAAAAACTATAATCTATTACGTTTCATTTTTTAGTAAAAATTTTTGAAGTTTTTATATTTTATTTGTCATTATTTTGTGCAAATATAAAATAAAGGTGTTTCTTGCCAAAAATTAGAAAATCGTTTAAAAATTATTGAAAGAGATCCAACCTTCTCATCCATTATTTTTGGACGGGATGTCAATACTTCTTGTTAAAATAGTCGAAAGTCGAAATGAATAGATTTTTCAAAGAAAGTTTCTATACTATTGAATTATGATATAAACTAAATAGTAAATTCTAATCAATTTTATAATATTTAAGTGTACATTTAAGCATGTGTAGAAAATTCGGTTTAAAACAGAGAAAGAAACTATCGGAAAAGTTGAAATTTTGAATATCGTTTTCTGAAATGAAAAGCTATAATCTATTGTTTCATTTTTTAGAAAAATTTCAAGTTTTTATATTTTATTTGTCATTATTTTGTACAAACAATAAAATAAAGGTGTTTCTGCCAAAATTAGAAAATCGTTAAAAAGTTATTGAAAGAGATCCAACCTTCTCTATTATTTTTGGAAGGGATGTCAATACTTCTTGTTAAAAGTCGAAAGTCGAAATGAATAGATTTTTCAAAGAAAGTTTCTATACTATTGAATTATGATATAAACTAAATAGTAAATTCTAATCAATTTTACAATATTTATGGGTACATTTAAGCATGTGTAGAAAATTCGGTTTAAAACAGAGAAAGAAACTATCGGAAAAGTTGAAATTTTGAATATCGTTTTCTTGAAATGAAAAACTATAATCTATTACGTTTCATTTTTTAGTAAAAATTTTTTAAGTTTTTATATTTTATTTGTCATTATTTTGTGCAAAATAATAAAATAAAGGTGTTTCTTGCCAAAAATTAGAAAATCGTTTAAAAATTATTGAAAGAGATCAAACCTTCTCCTCCATTATTTTTGGACGGGATATCAATATTTCTTGTTAAAATAGTCGAAATGAATAGATGTTTTTAAGAAACTTTCAATATTATTGAATTATGATATAAAGTAAATAGTAAATTATAATCAATTTTACAATATTGTAAGGGTACATTTAAGCTTATGTAGAAAATTTGGTTTAAAACAGAGGAAAGAAACTATCGGAAAAGTTGAAATTTTGAATATCGTTTTTCTGAAATGAAAAAATATAATCCATTACGTTTCATTTTTTAGTAAAAATTTTTGAAGATTTTATATTTCATTTGTTATTATTTTGTATAGAACTTTAAGATAAAGGTGTTTCTGGCCAGAAATTGGAAAATCGTTTAAAAATTATTGAAATAGATCCAACCTTCTCTTTTATTTTTGGACGGGATGTCAATACTTCTTCATAAAATAGTCGAAATGGATAGAGTTTTTAAAGAAAGTTTCTATACTATTGAATTACGATATAAACTAAATAGTAAATTGTAATCAATTTTATAATATTTTAAGGGTACATTTAAGCATGTGTAGGAAATTCGTTTAAAACAGAGAAAAAACTATTGGAAAAGTTGAAATTTTGAATATCGTTTTCCTGAAATGAAAAACTATAATCTATTACGTTTCATTTTTTAGTAAAAATTTTTGAAGTTTTTATATTTTATTTGTCATTATTTTGTGCAAAATAATAAAACAAAGGTGTTTCTGGCAAAAAATTAGAAAATCTTTTAAAAATTATTGAAAGAGATCCAAACTTCTCAATTATTTTTCGAAGGGATGTCAATGCTTCTTCTTAAAATAGTGTAAATGAATAGATTTTTTTAAGAAAGTTTCTATACTATTGAAATATAATATAAAGTAAGTAATTCTAATCAATTTTACAATATTTTAAGGGTACATTTAAGCATGTGTAGAAAATTCGGTTTAAAACAGAGAAAAGAAACTATTGGAAAAGTTGAAATTTTGAATATCGTTTTTCTGAAATGAAAAAATATAATCTATTGTTTCATTTTTGAGAAAAATTTCAAAGTTTTTATATTTTATTTGTCATTATTTTGTACAAAACAATAAAATAAAGGTGTTTCTTGCCAAAAATTAGAAAATCGTTTAAAAGTTATTGAAAGAGATCCAACCTTCTCTATTATTTTTGGAAGGGATGTCAATCTTCTTGTTAAAATAGTCGAAAGTCGAAATGAATAGATTTTTCAAAGAAAGTTTCTATACTATTGAATTATGATATAAACTAAATAGTAAATTCTAATCAATTTTACAATATTTATGGGTACATTTAAGCATGTGTAGAAAATTCGGTTTAAAACAGAGAAAAGAAACTATCGGAAAAGTTGAAATTTTGAATATCGTTTTCTTGAAATGAAAAACTATAATCTATTGTTTCATTTTTTAGTAAAAATTTTTGAAGTTTTTATATTTTATTTGTCATTATTTTGTGCAAAATAATAAAATAAAGGTGTTTCTTGCCAAAAATTAGAAAATCGTTTAAAAATTATTGAAAGAGATCCAACCTTCTCCTCCATTATTTTTGGACGGGATATCAATATTTCTTGTTAAAATAGTCGAAATGAATAGATTTTTTAAGAAACTTTCAATATTATTGAATTATGATATAAAGTAAATAGTAAATTTAATCAATTTTACAATATTGTAAGGGTACATTTAAGCTTATGTAGAAAATTTGGTTTAAAACAGAGAAAGAAACTATCGGAAAAGTTGAAATTTTGAATATCGTTTTCTGAAATGAAAAAATATAATCCATTACGTTTCATTTTTTAGTAAAAATTTTTGAAGATTTTATATTTCATTTGTCATTATTTTGTAATAGAACTTAAGATAAAGGTGTTTCTTGGCAGAAATTAGGAAAATCGTTTAAAAATTATTGAAATAGATCCAACCTTCTCTTTATTTTGACGGGATTCAATATTCTTCATAAAATAGTCGAAATGGATAGAGTTTTTAAAGAAAGTTTCTATATATTGAATTATGATATAAACTAAATAGTAAATTGTAATCAATTTTACAATATTTTAAGGGTACATTTAAGCATGTGTAGGAAAATTCTGTTTAAAACAGAGAAAGAAACTATTGGAAAAGTTGAAATTTGAATATCGTTTTCTGAAATGAAAAATATAATCTATTACGTTTCATTTTTTGTAAAATTTTTGAAGTTTTTATATTTTATTTGTCATTATTTTGTGCAAAATAATAAACAAAGGTGTTTCTGGCAAAAATTAGAAAATCTTTAAAAATTATTGAAGAGATCCAACTTCTCTATTTTTCGGGATGTCAATGCTTCTTCTTAAAATAGTGTAAATGAAGAGTTTTTTTAAGAAAGTTTCTATAATATTGAAATATATATAAACTAAATAGTAAATTCTAATCAATTTTACAATATTTTAAGGGTACATTTAAGCATGTGTAGAAATTCGTTTAAAACAGAGAAAAGAAACTATTGGAAAAGTTGAAATTTTGAATATCGTTTTCCTGAAATGAAAAAAATAATCTATTGTTTCATTTTTTAGTAAAAATTTTTGAAGTTTTTATATTTTATTTGTCATTATTTTGTGCAAAAATAATAAAACAAAGGTGTTTCTGCAAAAATTAGAAAATCTTTTAAAAATTATTGAAAGAGATCCAAACTTCTCCATTGTTTTTGGACGGATGTCCTGCTTCTTCTTAAAATAGTGTAAATGAATAGATTTTTTTAAGAAAGTTTCTATACTATTGAAATATAATAAGTGTAGAAAATTCGGTTTAAAACAGAGAAAAGAAACTATTGGAAAAGTTGAAATTTTGAATATCGTTTTTCTGAAATGAAAAATATAATCTATTGTTTCATTTTTGAGAAAAAAATTTCAAAGTTTTTATATTTTATTTGTCATTATTTTGTACAAACCATAAAATAAAGGTGTTTCTTGCCAAAAATTAGAAAATCGTTTAAAAGTTATTGAAAGAGATCCAACCTTCTCTATTATTTTTGGAAGGGATGTCAATACTTCTTGTTAAAATAGTCGAAAGTCGAAATGAATAGATTTTTCAAAGAAAGTTTCTATACTATTGAATTATGATATAAAATAAATAGCAAATTCTAATCAATTTTACAATATTTATGGGTACATTTAAGCATGTGTAGAAAATTCGGTTTAAAACAGAGAAAAGAAACTATCGGAAAAGTTGAATTTTGAATATCGTTTCTTGAAATGAAAAACTATAATCTATTACGTTTCATTTTTTAGTAAAAATTTTGAAGTTTTATATTTTATTTGTCATTATTTTGTGCAAAATAATAAAATAAAGGTGTTTCTTGCCAAAAATTAGAAAATCGTTTAAAAATTATTGATAGAGATCCAACATTCTCCTCCATTATTTTTGGACGGGATATCAATATTTCTTGTTGAAATAGTCGAAATGAATAGATTTTTTAAGAAACTTTCAATATTATTGAATTATGATATAAAGTAAATAGTAATTATAATCAATTTTACAATATTGTAAGGGTACATTTAAGCTTATGTAGAAAATTTGGTTTAAAACAGAGGAAAGAAACTATCGGAAAAGTTGAAATTTTGAATATCGTTTTTCTGAAATGAAAAAATATAATCCATTACGTTTCATTTTTTAGTAAAAATTTTTGAAGATTTTATATTTCATTTGTCATTATTTTGTATAGAACTTTAAGATAAAGGTGTTTCTGGCCAGAAATTGGAAAATCGTTTAAAAATTATTGAAATAGATCCAACCTTCTCTCTTATTTTTGGACGGGATGTCAATACTTCTTCATAAAATAGTCGAAATGGATAGAGTTCTTAAAGAAAGTTTCTATACTATTGAATTATGATATAAACTAAATAGTAAATTGTAATCAATTTTACAATATTTTAAGGGTACATTTAACCATGTGTAGAAAATTCTGTTTTAAACAGAGAAAAGAAACTATTGGAAAGTTGAAATTTTGAATATCGTTTTCCTGAAATGAAAAACTATAATCTATTACGTTTCATTTTTTAGTAAAAATTTTTGAAGTTTTTATATTTTATTTGTCATTATTTTGTGCAAAATAATAAAACAAAGGTGTTTCTGGCCAAAAATTAGAAAATCTTTTAAAAATTATTGAAAGAGATCCAAACTTCTCCATTATTTTTGGACGGGATGTCAATGCTTCTTCTTAAATAGTGTAAATGAATAGATTTTTTTAAGAAAGTTTCTATACTATTGAATATAATATAAAGTGTAGAAAATTCGGTTTAAAACAGAGAAAAGAAACTATTGGAAAAGTTGAAATTTTGAATATCGTTTTTCTGAAATGAAAAAATATAATCTATTGTTTCATTTTTGAGAAAAAAATTTCAAAGTTTTTATATTTTATTTGTCATTATTTTGTACAAAACAATAAAATAAAGGTGTTTCTTGCCAAAATTAGAAAATCGTTTAAAAGTTATTGAAAGAGATCCAACCTTCTCTATTATTTTTGGAAGGGATGTCAATACTTCTTGTTAAAATAGTCGAAAGTCGAAATGAATAGATTTTTCAAAGAAAGTTTCTATACTATTGAATTATGATATAAAATAAATAGCAAATTCTAATCAATTTTACAATATTTATGGGTACATTTAAGCATGTGTAGAAAATTCGGTTTAAAACAGAGAAAAGAAACTATCGGAAAAGTTGAAATTTTGAATATCGTTTTCTTGAAATGAAAAACTATAATCTATTACCTTTCATTTTTAGTAAAAATTTTTGAAGTTTTTATATTTTATTTGTCATTATTTTGTGCAAAATAATAAAATAAAGGTGTTTCTTGCCAAAAATTAGAAAATCGTTTAAAAATTATTGATAGAGATCCAACATTCTCCTCCATTATTTTTGGACGGGATATCAATATTTCTTGTTGAAATAGTCGAAATGAATAGATTTTTTTAAGAAACTTTCAATATTATTGAATTATGATATAAAGTAAATAGTAAATTATAATCAATTTTACAATATTGTAAGGGTACATTTAAGCTTATGTAGAAAATTTGGTTTAAAACAGAGGAAAGAAACTATCGGAAAAGTTGAAATTTTGAATATCGTTTTTCTGAAATGAAAAAATATAATCCATTACGTTTCATTTTTTAGTAAAAATTTTTGAAGATTTTATATTTCATTTGTCATTATTTTGTATAGAACTTTAAGATAAAGGTGTTTCTGGACAGAAATTGGAAAATCGTTTAAAAATTATTGAAATAGATCCAACCTTCTCTCTTATTTTTGGACGGGATGTCAATACTTCTTCATAAAATAGTCGAAATGGATAGAGTTCTTAAAGAAAGTTTCTATACTATTGAATTATGATATAAACTAAATAGTAAATTGTAATCAATTTTACAATAATTTAAGGGTACATTTAACCATGTGTAGAAAATTCTGTTTTAAACAGAGAAAAGAAACTATTGGAAAAGTTGAAATTTTGAATATCGTTTTCCTGAAATGAAAAACTATAATCTATTACGTTTCATTTTTTAGTAAAAATTTTTGAAGTTTTTATATTTTATTTGTCATTATTTTGTGCAAAATAATAAAACAAAGGTGTTTCTGGCAAAAAATTAGAAAATCTTTAAAAATTATTGAAAGAGATCCAAACTTCTCCATTGTTTTTGGACGGGATGTCCATGCTTCTTCTTAAAATAGTGTAAATGAATAGATTTTTTTAAGAAAGTTTCTATACTATTGAAATATAATATAAAGTGTAGAAAATTCGGTTTAAAACAGAGAAAAGAAACTATTGGAAAAGTTGAAATTTTGAATATCGTTTTTCTGAAATGAAAAATATAATCTATTGTTTCATTTTTGAGAAAAAAATTTCAAAGTTTTTATATTTTATTTGTCATTATTTTGTACAAAACAATAAAATAAAGGTGTTTCTTGCCAAAAATTAGAAAATCGTTTAAAAGTTATTGAAAGAGATCCAACCTTCTCTATTATTTTTGGAAGGGATGTCAATACTTCTTGTTAAAATAGTCGAAAGTCGAAATGAATAGATTTTTCAAAGAAAGTTTCTATACTATTGAATTATGATATAAATAAATAGCAAATTCTAATCAATTTTATACAATATTTATGGGTACATTTAAGCATGTGTAGAAAATTCGGTTTAAAACAGAGAAAAGAAACTATCGGAAAAGTTGAAATTTTGAATATCGTTTTCTTGAAATGAAAAACTATAATCTATTGTTTCATTTTTTAGAAAAATTTTTGAAGTTTTTATATTTTATTTGTCATTATTTTGTGCAAATTAATAAAATAAAGGTGTTTCTTGCCAAAATTAGAAAATCGTTTAAAAATTATTGAAGAGATCCAACCTTCTCATCCATTATTTTTGGACGGGATGTCAATACTTCTTGTTAAAATAGTCGAAAGTCGAAATGAATAGATTTTTCAAAGAAAGTTTCTATACTATTGAATATGATATAAACTAAATAGTAAATTCTAATAAATTTTATAATATTTAAGTGTACATTTAAGCATGTGTAGAAAATTCGGTTTAAAACAGAGAAAAGAAACTATCGGAAAAGTTGAAATTTTGAATATCGTTTTTCTGAAATGAAAAGCTATAATCTATTGTTTCATTTTTTAGAAAAAATTTCAAGTTTTTATATTTTATTTGTCATTATTTTGTACAAAACAATAAAATAAAGGTGTTTCTTGCCAAAAATTAGAAAATCGTTTAAAAGTTATTGAAAGAGATCCAACCTTCTCTATTATTTTTGGAAGGGATGTCAATACTTCTTGTTAAAATAGTCGAAAGTCGAAATGAATAGATTTTTCAAAGAAAGTTTCTATACTATTGAATTATGATATAAACTAAATAGTAAATTCTAATCAATTTTACAATATTTATGGGTACATTTAAGCATGTGTAGAAAATTCGGTTTAAAACAGAGAAAAACTATCGGAAAAGTTGAAATTTTGAATATCGTTTTCTTGAAATGAAAAACTATAATCTATTACGTTTCATTTTTTAGTAAAAATTTTTTAAGTTTTTATTTTATTTGTCATTATTTTGTGCAAAATAATAAAATAAAGGTGTTTCTTGCCAAAAATTAGAAAATCGTTTAAAAATTATTGAAAGAGATCAAACCTTCTCCTCCATTATTTTTGGACGGGATATCAATATTCTTGTTAAAATAGTCGAAATGAATAGATGTTTTTAAGAAACTTTCAATATTATTGAATTATGATATAAAAATAGTAAATTATAATCAATTTTACAATATTGTAAGGGTACATTTAAGCTTATGTAGAAAATTTGGTTTAAAACAGAGGAAAGAAACTATCGGAAAAGTTGAAATTTTGAATATCGTTTTTCTGAAATGAAAAAATATAATCCATCACGTTTCATTTTTTAGTAAAATTTTTGAAGATTTTATATTTCATTTGTCATTATTTTGTATAAACTTTAAATAAAGGTGTTTTCTGGCCAGAAATTGGAAAATCGTTTAAAAATTATTGAAATAGATCCAACCTTCTCTTTTATTTTTGGACGGGATGTCAATACTTCTTCATAAAATAGTCGAAATGATAGAGTTTTTAAGAAAGTTTCTATACTATTGAATTATGATATAAACTAAATAGTAAATTGTAATCAATTTTATAATATTTTAAGGGTACATTTAAGCATGTGTAGGAAATTCTGTTTAAAACAGAGAAAAGAAACTATTGGAAAAGTTGAAATTTTGAATATCGTTTTCCTGAAATGAAAAACTATAATCTATTACGTTTCATTTTTTAGTAAAAATTTTTGAAGTTTTTATATTTTATTTGTCATTATTTTGTGCAAAATAATAAAACAAAGGTGTTTCTGGCAAAAAATTAGAAAATCTTTAAAAATTATTGAAAGATCCAAACTTCTCAATTATTTTTCGAAGGGATGTCAATGCTTCTTCTTAAAATAGTGTAAATGAATAGATTTTTTTAAGAAAGTTTCTATACTATTGAAATATATATAAAGTAAATAGTAAATTCTAATCAATTTTACAATATTTTAAGGGTACATTTAAGCATGTGTAGAAAATTCGGTTTAAAACAGAGAAAAGAAACTATTGGAAAAGTTGAAATTTTGAATATCGTTTTTCTGAAATGAAAAAATATAATCTATTGTTTCATTTTTGAGAAAAAATTTCAAAGTTTTTATATTTTATTTGTCATTATTTTGTACAAAACAATAAAATAAAGGTGTTTCTTGCCAAAAATTAGAAAATCGTTTAAAAGTTATTGAAAGAGATCCAACCTTCTCTATTATTTTTGGAAGGGATGTCAATACTTCTTGTTAAAATAGTCGAAAGTCGAAATGAATAGATTTTTCAAAGAAAGTTTCTATACTATTGAATTATGATATAAACTAAATAGTAAATTCTAATCAATTTTACAATATTTATGGGTACATTTAAGCATGTGTAGAAAATTCGGTTTAAAACAGAGAAAAGAAACTATCGGAAAAGTTGAAATTTTGAATATCGTTTTTCTGAAATGAAAAGCTATAATCTATTGTTTCATTTTTTAGAAAAAAATTTCAAAGTTTTTATATTTTATTTGTCATTATTTTGTACAAAACAATAAAATAAAGGTGTTTCTTACCAAAAATTAGAAAATCGTTTAAAAGTTATTGAAAGAGATCCAACCTTCTCTATTATTTTTGGAAGGGATGTCAATACTTCTTGTTAAAATAGTCGAAAGTCGAAATGAATAGATTTTTGAAAGAAAGTTTCTATACTATTGAATTATGATATAAACTAAATAGTAAATTCTAATCAATTTTACAATATTTATGGGTACATTTAAGCATGTGTAGAAAATTCGGTTTAAAACAGAGAAAAGAAACTATCGGAAAAGTTGAAATTTTGAATATCGTTTTCTTGAAATGAAAAACTATAATCTATTACGTTTCATTTTTTAGTAAAAATTTTTAAGTTTTATATTTTATTTGTCATTATTTTGTGCAAAATAATAAAATAAAGGTGTTTCTTGCCAAAAATAGAAAATCGTTTAAAAATTATTGAAAGAGATCAAACCTTCTCCTCCATTATTTTTGGACGGGATCAATATTTCTTGTTAAAATAGTCGAAATGATAGATGTTTTTAAGAAACTTTCATATTATTGAATTATGATATAAAGTAAATAGTAAATTATAATCAATTTTACAATATTAAGGGTACATTTAAGCTTATAGAAAATTTGGTTTAAAACAGAGGAAAGAAACTATCGGAAAAGTTGAAATTTTGAATATCGTTTTTCTGAAATGAAAAAATATAATCCATCACGTTTCATTTTTTAGTAAAAATTTTTGAAGATTTTATATTTCATTTGTTATTATTTTGTATAGAACTTTAAGATAAAGGTGTTTCTGGCCAGAAATTGGAAAATCGTTTAAAAATTATTGAAATAGATCCAACCTTCTCTTTTATTTTTGGACGGGATGTCAATACTTCTTCTTAAAATAGTCGAAATGGATAGAGTTTTTAAAGAAAGTTTCTATACTATTGAATTATGATATAAACTAAATAGTAAATTGTAATCAATTTTATAATATTTTAAGGGTACATTTAAGCATGTGTAGGAAATTCTGTTTAAAACAGAGAAAAGAAACTATTGGAAAAGTTGAAATTTTGAATATCGTTTTCCTGAAATGAAAAACTATAATCTATTACGTTTCATTTTTTAGTAAAAATTTTTGAAGTTTTTATATTTTATTTGTCATTATTTTGTGCAAAATAATAAAACAAAGGTGTTTCTGGCAAAAAATTAGAAAATCTTTTAAAAATTATTGAAAGAGATCCAAACTTCTCAATTATTTTTCGAAGGGATGTCAATGCTTCTTCTTAAAATAGTGTAAATGAATAGATTTTTTTAAGAAAGTTTCTATACTATTGAATTATAATATAAAGTAATAGTAAATTCTAATCAATTTTACAATATTTTAAGGGTACATTTAAGCATGTGTAGAAAATTCGGTTTAAACAGAGAAAAGAAACTATTGGAAAAGTTGAAATTTTGAATATCGTTTTTCTGAAATGAAAAATATAATCTATTGTTTCATTTTTGAGAAAAAATTTCAAAGTTTTTATATTTTATTTGTCATTATTTTGTACAAAACAATAAAATAAAGGTGTTTCTTACCAAAAATTAGAAAATCGTTTAAAAGTTATTGAAAGAGATCCAACCTTCTCTATTATTTTTGGAAGGGATGTCAATACTTCTTGTTAAAATAGTCGAAAGTCGAAATGAATAGATTTTTGAAAGAAAGTTTCTATACTATTGAATTATGATATAAACTAAATAGTAAATTCTAATCAATTTTACAATATTTATGGGTACATTTAAGCATGTGTAGAAAATTCGGTTTAAAACAGAGAAAAGAAACTATCGGAAAAGTTGAAATTTTGAATATCGTTTTCTTGAAATGAAAAACTATAATCTATTACGTTTCATTTTTTAGTAAAATTTTTTGAAGTTTTTATATTTTATTTGTCATTATTTTGTGCAAAATAATAAAATAAAGGTGTTTCTTGCCAAAAATTAGAAAATCGTTTAAAAATTATTGAAAGAGATCCAACCTTCTCCTCCATTATTTTGGACGGGATATCAATATTTCTTGTTGAAATAGTCGAAATGAATAGATTTTTTTAAGAAACTTTCAATATTATTGAATTATGATATAAAGTAAATAGTAAATTATAATCAATTTTACAATATTGTAAGGGTACATTTAAGCTTATTAGAAAATTTGGTTTAAAACAGAGAAAGAAACTATCGGAAAAGTTGAAATTTTGAATATCGTTTTTCTGAAATGAAAAAATATAATCCATTACGTTTCATTTTTTAGTAAAAATTTTGAAGATTTTTATTTTCATTTGTCATTATTTTGTATAGAACTTTAAGATAAAGGTGTTTCTGGACAGAAATTGGAAAATCGTTTAAAAATTATTGAAATAGATCCAACCTTCTCTCTTATTTTTGGACGGGATGTCAATACTTCTTCATAAAATAGTCGAAATGGATAGAGTTCTTAAAGAAAGTTTCTATACTATTGAATTATGATATAAACTAAATAGTAAATTGTAATCAATTTTACAATATTTTAAGGGTACATTTAACCATGTGTAGAAAATTCTGTTTTAAACAGAGAAAAGAAACTATTGGAAAAGTTGAAATTTTGAATATCGTTTTCCTGAAATGAAAAACTATAATCTATTACGTTTCATTTTTTAGTAAAAATTTTTGAAGTTTTTATATTTTATTTGTCATTATTTTGTGCAAAATAATAAAACAAAGGTGTTTCTGGCAAAAAATTAGAAAATCTTTTAAAAATTATTGAAAGAGATCCAAACTTCTCCATTGTTTTTGGACGGGATGTCCATGCTTCTTCTTAAAATAGTGTAAATGAATAGATTTTTTAAGAAAGTTTCTATACTATTGAAATATAATATAAAGTGTAGAAAATTCGGTTTAAAACAGAGAAAAGAAACTATTGGAAAAGTTGAAATTTTGAATATCGTTTTTCTGAAATGAAAAAATATAATCTATTGTTTCATTTTTGAGAAAAAAATTTCAAAGTTTTTATATTTTATTTGTCATTATTTTGTACAAAACAATAAAATAAAGGTGTTTCTTGCCAAAAATTAGAAAATCGTTTAAAAGTTATTGAAAGAGATCCAACCTTCTCTATTATTTTTGGAAGGGATGTCAATACTTCTTGTTAAAATAGTCGAAAGTCGAAATGAATAGATTTTTCAAAGAAAGTTTCTATACTATTGAATTATGATATAAACTAAATAGTAAATTCTAATCAATTTTACAATATTTATGGGTACATTTAAGCATGTGTAGAAAATTCGGTTTAAAACAGAGAAAAGAAACTATCGGAAAAGTTGAAATTTTGAATATCGTTTTCTTGAAATGAAAAACTATAATCTATTACGTTTCATTTTTTAGTAAAAATTTTTGAAGTTTTTATATTTTATTTGTCATTTTTTGTGCAAAATAATAAAATAAAGGTGTTTCTTGCCAAAAATTAGAAAATCGTTTAAAAATTACTGATAGAGATCCAACATTCTCCTCCATTATTTTTGGACGGGATATCAATATTTCTTGTTGAAATAGTCGAAATGAATAGATTTTTTTAAGAAACTTTCAATATTATTGAATTATGATATAAAGTAAATAGTAAATTATAATCAATTTTACAATATTGTAAGGGTACATTTAAGCTTATGTAGAAAATTTGGTTTAAAACAGAGGAAAGAAACTATCGGAAAAGTTGAAATTTTGAATATCGTTTTTCTGAAATGAAAAAATATAATCCATTACGTTTCATTTTTTAGTAAAAATTTTTGAAGATTTTATATTTCATTTGTCATTATTTTGTACAGAACTTTAAGATAAAGGTGTTTCTGGCCAGAAATTGGAAAATCTTTTAAAAATTATTGAAATAGATCCAACCTTCTCACTTATTTTTGGACGGGATGTCAATACTTCTTCATAAAATAGTCGAAATGGATAGAGTTTTTAAAGAAAGTTTCTATACTATTGAATTATGATATAAACTAAGTATAGTAAATTGTAATCAATTTTACAATATTTTAAGGGTACATTTAAGCATGTGTAGAAAATTCTGTTTAAAACAGAGAAAAGAAACTATTGGAAAAGTTGAAATTTTGAATATCGTTTTTCTGAAATGAAAAAATATAATCCATTACGTTTCATTTTTAGTAAAAATTTTTGAAGTTCTTATATTTTATTTGTCATTATTTTGTGCACAATAATAAAACAAAGGTGTTTCTGGCCAAAAATTAGAAAATCTTTAAAATTATTGAAAGAGATCCAAACTTCTCCATTATTTTTGGACGGGATGTCAATGCTTCTTCTTAAAATAGTGTAAATGAATAGATTTTTTTAAGAAAGTTTCTATACTATTGAAATATAATATAAAGTAAATAGTAAATTCTAATCAATTTTACAATATTTTAAGGGTACATTTAAGCATGTGTAGAAAATTCGGTTTAAAACAGAGAAAGAAACTATTTG